>JAPYZO010004784.1:0-10906 GCA_030522905.1 Torymus flavipes | reverse complement strand
AATTAAATGAAGCATTGGAAATTCAAGTGAGTACTATTACCTATGTTCAGTGTATCATAAAAAAATGTCATATTAATTTTATACATTTTTTCAGCTTGGTTTAATTGAAGAACTGGAAAATGTACGTCCAATGGTTAAAAGGCTGATTGATGGCAAACTTTTAAAATCTATACCAAATGACGTTAACAGATTTTATTCTATTGAGGAAGTAAAATTATATTAAATAAAAATAAAAGTGATTTTTCTATTAAAAAAAAGAGCATTTATTTTTAATAAGTTGTTTATTTTTTGTATGTACATAACGATTGTTTTTAATAAATATTATAGCAATGATTGCATACTTCTTTTTTTAATAATTGCAAAAATGAAATTTTTTCTGTAGGTACTATACTTGCTATAATTTTTATAATTCATCAGCATGAGGGACTGTTGATAAGTTGCCAATTGATGCTATTGTAAGTTTTCCTCTAGCAACCTGGCTAGCCACCTATTAAATTAAAGATTATTATAGCAAACCAGATAATATAATAAAATTAATTGTATATTACGCAACTAGGGAGGTAAAGAGTTTGCCAGTTCACAGCACGTGGAAACATGTGCTCTGGGGTGGCCCTCTTTATCTCCGTGTTGCGATTTGCGAATACGATTTTTTTGCCTGGCGAGACCGAAAATATCACCTTCGCGGTAGGCTGCCGGGAGCGAAAGTGGTACTTTCGGCCCGCTATGCAAAATAAAATATTTATTATTATTAAACTTACGTTTTTAATATCGGCAGACGAGATTTTATCAATTTCATTAGCAATAACATCTGGTGTTAAAACATTGCCTCCTGATAAAAGTGCTTGCTGGCCAATACTCTCAATAAGTGAAGAACTGTCATCACCTGCAGCTAAAACAGAACTTTTCAAAACTGCTTTGCCCCGTTTAACGTCATCTTCTGAAAAAGCTGGTGCTTTTAACCACTTTACTCCAGCTTTAGTGAGCTAAATAAAAAATAGGAACAACAATGAATAAACTGAGAGATGAGAATAAAAGACACTTAAAAAAATAATGAGAAATTACTCACAGCTCCTGCAATTTGACCTGGAGCAGAAAGAACAAATCCAAAAAGTCCACTATCACTATGACTGGCATTGATAGCTGATACTGCAAAAGGTTCTTGACCAGCACTGGCAACAGCCTTATGAAGGGAACCATTGTTGTTTCCCCATTTCACCCTAGGACCATCACCAGCAACTTTTTGCAATACTGCAAAAGCAATTGCATCTTTCTGGTTCTTCAGACTAGCTCCTTCAACTGCAACAGCAACACTAGCTAGTTCAGAATTACGTTCTTTACGAATTTCACCTCCACGGTATTTGGATGGAGTAGTGGTAGGATCTTGAGAAGAAACATTTAAAGTTGAAGCAAATAATTCGGCTTCCGAAAGAGAAATACCAGAAGCTGCAACTACACATCGAGGACCACTATAATGGTTTGCCACAAAGTGACTTAGCTATAAAGTAAATTAAATCTGCAGTTAAAAATTTCAATCAAAATAGGAGATTTTAATAATTAGAGGAATTCAGCTTACGGTTTCTGGGCTAATTTTTCCAATTTGTCGTTTAGGACAATAGAGAGAATATCCCAGACCTTCTTTGTAAGCAGCTTTGTACAATAATTCAATGAGCCGTACAGTATCAGGAACTGTAGAAACTTCAAATTTTAACCTAGGGGTTTCATCTGAAATTTCCCATGGTCTGAATTCTTGGCAGGTAGAAACATCTTCTAAAAACTTGAGAGCTGGAGCACTAAAAAATTTAATTTTTTAAAAACTTTATCAATTAAATGATAATTAAGGACTGAAAATCTGTATAATTAGACTAACAGATTATCTCGAGTGATTCTTAGCGTATAAGATATAGATTCACGGTCATTAGCAGTTGTTAATTCTCCTCCAAGTTGTTGAATATTTCTTGTGACTGCAAAAGCACTGGAACGACTTGTGGATAAGCCAGTACAAATACGTAGCAAATGCGATATACCCTGGGTGTCATAGGTTTCATTGCGAGGACCAGCTCTAAAAAATGTAATTTTGTTATCACCTATTAAGATATAAATAGAAAAATGAATTTTAAGTATGTTCTATTCCACGAAGAAAAATATTACTTGAAAACAACAGAAACTTGAGCAACTGGGCTGTTGTTATCCACAGTAGCAACAGTGACTTTATTGCCTAAAACTTTAACACTGGCATTGGTTGACGGGGAGGACTGGGCTGCAGCGGCAGCTGCAGCGTAGTGTCGCACCTGAAATATCGAAATAAAACACGAGCGTAAAATGTAATGAAACGAAATGTCTGGTTGCACGATTCGTTAGACGTTGGCTATACAGTAATAGAATTGACGTTAGAAAAAGCATTATAATAGCTGAGAAATAAGGTTTTACATAACAGCCAGCAAGAGTTTGCGTGTACTTCAGAACAAGCGCTTCACAAGGTGTGCCGCGTGAAAGTTATCACAATAACGCTGTCTTACCGTCGAAGTCCTGAGCAAGGGATAACGCATCACCGAGCTAGCCATTTTATTATATCCTCCTCGTTGCCCGATATGACCGACAAACTGCCTAAAAGAGTGCGGAGAGCTGCTGAATCCACAAATCTCCAATCCAGCTCTGGGCTCTGGGGGTTTTGTTCGAGTAATTCCTGTCTGCTCTACAGACGTCCGCCGCGCACTTCACAGCGCAAAGAAGGAAGAAGTGGCTCGAAGCCGCATCTGCAATAGGCTGCCAGAGAGCCAGAGCGGAGTCCGGTCACGTTCTATCTACGTTTTTATGTTATATATATAGATATCACGTCTTGCGTGCTTGACGACCTCGGCAATATCGGGCATGCTTGCGGGCGATGGGATTGGCCGAGCCCGAGCACTCAGTGCGCTTAGCGCTAGAGCTTTGCAGACGGAGCCTCGACTGCCTCGAGCGAGCAGCGCGCGTATCAACTAATATCGCACATAATCAACCACATAAATATATATATACGCACAGGGCACTTGGCAGCCCGTAGCAGGCACATATATACAGGCAGCTCGGAATCGGGCTGTCGCCGTCGCTGTTGGACGCAGGGGCAGCACCAGGCGCCGCAAGCGTGCGCGCGGGTGGGCTCAACTGTACTGTATCAGGAAACACCTGCAACGGCGTATAATAGATTGGTAGAGGAAAAGAGTCTGGACGCGGGTCAGGGTATCAGGGATTAGCAGCTCAAGAGGAGCACATTGGGGCACGCGCGCGTGCCCTGCGTGTGCTGCATTTACACGCTGCGCTAGTGCACTAAGCTTATAAAAAGTGTATATATATATATACATATATACTTGGACCGAGTAATCAGCAGCATCCGAACTCTGCGGTGAGTCGACGAGTGGGCAACTGCTCCGAAGCCGCTCTGGCTCGCCAGGATATGTAGGTATGCCGAAAAAAGCTACGAGATATGCGCACGTACGGGAGTCGGCGTCCACGGCAACGACAACGACGGTCGTAGTTGCCGAGAAAGCCAAACGTCACCGTAGTGTACATATTGGCCCCAGGAACGGCCGACGCTGGCTCTCCCTCAAGAAGCGCCTGGGTCTCCTCTCCGACGATGATCTCGTTGTCTATCTTCTCGATCTCGCCGACTCTATTGCCGCCCGGTCAGTAAAGTCATACACGTTTGTATTAATAGTGCTCTACATATTCCCTTAGATTCTTGCTAATTATGTCTTTTTACTCTTTTCTTTTCCAGTAGAGACGAGACGTCTCAGGAAAATGTTGAACCTTGGAAAACACAGGACGCGCAAGAAAAGGAAACGCTCAGTTCTCCCGAGGCTCAAAGTCCTGTGCACGATGTATTGCATATTGAAATGCCAAGGCGAAGTCTAAGGAAACATGCTACTCCAGATGAATCTGCAAAAAATGATAAGCCTGACAAGGCAGACAAATTATCAAGCTCTCCAAATAATTCTGACAAGTTACCTTACCAAGATTCCAAATCTTATTCCAAATCTTGCTCCAAAATGAGTAGAACTAAGCGTCACAAAAACAAGACTAGACATCACAAAGAAAAGCGTAAAAAAAGAAAGCATCAAAAAATGAAGGATCTCAATGATTTAGTTAGTCTGGATAGTAAGATAGCAAGTAATGTCACATGGGAATTTGATTCAGGAACAGACACAGAAAAGTGTTCTACAGATCTGCCTAGTAACTTTAATGAACAAACAGCATATCCTCAATCTTCTAAAGATACTTTTTCTACTGATTCAGATAAAATACTATCTTCAGAAAAGCCAAGCCTCAATGTATGTCAGGAAATCTGTTCTGATGTTGAAAAGACTGATGTTTCTATTGGTCAAAAAATTGCAAGCTCAGCTCAACCAGTAAATACAAAAGCTATAGAAAATCAAAGCCAACAAATATCTGATGTACAAAGTAATTTAAATGATTCAAAAACATTCTTAATAACTTCAATAGAAGCTAGTCAAACTTTAAGTACTGATTCTACAAAAATTTCATCAAATGAACAAATTTTAGATAGCTTAGAATACGAAGACTGTGAGAGCTTAAGTAAAAGGTACAAACGTAAGAATGAAAATAGGCATGAATCTGGTGAATCTGGTAGTATCTTAGAAGAGTTGGATAAAAGTTATTGTGAAGAATCCACAACAACAGTACACAAGAAAGACAAAAAAAGACACAAAGGAGGAGATAGCCAAAGTAAAAAGCATCGTGATGTTCGTAGAGCTCCACAAGATGGAAAAATAAGTGCAGATGAAAACGAGTACGTTTCTTGCTCAAACGATAGGACATCTATACCAATAAAATCTTCTTCTAACATTGTACCTGATAATATTATATTATCATCAGAAGTTGTAACTGATAATAGTAGTGCAGATCCTCCAAGATTAGCCATCAAAATTAAATTGTGTCAAGAATGTAATAGTCGACATTTGCAAGATGCTTGTCCTTTTGTAGAACCTCAATATACTGTTAAAGATTCTATAACTCTTGATCAATGGATTCAAAAGTACAACAAAAATTCTGAAATTATGAAAGCTTTCAATTCAAACGATCCTATGTCACAGGGTTATGGAAAACATACAGACAATGATTATGAGTCAGATGAAGAAGTGCCAGAGCAATATAAATCAAAAAATAAAATGGAATGTGAAGAAAAACAATTAAGCACTGATTCAAACAAACCACTTTACTCAAGAGATTCTTTACCAGATTGCTTGGAATTTAAATTATCTAATATAGACCATGGATTAGGTGTTTTTGTAAAAACTTCTGTACCTATGTATGCTCAACTAGGTCCTCTGATTGGTAAACCTGTTCAAGAAATGGATATACCTGATGATTTTCCCATGAGACACATTTGGGAGGTATGATATCAAGTTGAAAAATTTGATACTGCAGGCAATCAATAAACTATGATTTCATGCAATATTAATCCTTACTATTTTTAAGGCTGTTGTAATTATTCTTTTTTTTTTAAATTATTTTTAAATATATTAATTTATTACAGGTCGATATTAACTGCAAAACATCATACATCAGTACTACGAATCCAATAACTAGCAATTGGATACGTTATGTTAGACCAGCTGAAACTAAAGATGACAGAAATGTAGCTATAATTAGTAAAAATGGAGAACTTTCTCTAGTAACAAGTAAAAATTTAGCTGCAGGAACAGAGTTGACCTATTGGTCAGATTCACAATCAACAGCATGGACAAGAAAAAATAAAATTGATAAAACAAGTAAGAAATTATATGAAAATTCTGATAATTGATTAAAATTTCATTATTTCAAATTTTTAATATTATTTATTATTAACTCCATAATAAGTAGTAAGAACAATAATAGACATAATAATTTCAAATGATTTCAGACTGTGGAGGCTGTAACTTAAATTTTGCGCATCCAATTTATTACCGCTTACATTGCTGTATTTTTCATGATACAAATTACAGTCTTACCATAAGAAAATACCATTGCAAAGTAAATATCCAGAATTAATTATCCTCTTTTTTATTTGAAGTTCCTTTATTATTTTCAAAACTTATATTGTTTTAAGGTATGTGGTGAAGCTGTTCTGGGAAAAGATAATATTATGAAACATGCTGCTCAACTCCATGCAGGACGTGGTGCATATCAATGTCAATATTGTAAAAAATTCTTCTTAAGGCTTAATTATCTTGAGATGCACAGAACATATGGTTGTTCACAAAACCCTCAAAGATCTAGACCGTTATGTGATTTTTGCGGCCGCAAATTTTGTCAACCACAAAAGCTTAAAGTTCATATTAAAAGAATGCACAGTGGTAATTACAATTTGTTCTGTTTGAAAATTTTCTTGCATTTCATGTTTTTATTATTTACATAATTTATTTTAGACATGTCTGAAGTGTTAAGAGAGTTCCAATGTAAACTATGTTTGAAACTTCTTGGTTCTCGTGCTGCTCTTCAACGACATATGAAGGAAGTTCATCATAAAGACGTTGTTGGAGCAGCTACTTGTGATCGATGCGGCAAAATGTTTCAAAATAAAAGTAATTTAAAAATACACATGTTGACCCATAGTGGAGTCAAGCCTTTCAAGTAAGAACATTTAATGATTAATTAAAATTTTGTTTTATTTTGCGTTAATGCAAATGAATTTTATTCTATTATTAGATGTAAAGAGAATGGTTGTAAAGCTGCCTTCACAACTAAACAGTGCCTACAATTTCATTATAAAAAAGTACATGGACTTAGTGAAGACATGATGCCAAAAATTGAGCGTTCAGTAGCGTATACTTTTGATGCTTATAGTGGTGGTTTAGCGGAAGATGTCGGTAGAGGAAAAATACCAAAATTCAATTCAAATAATACACAGGTAGGTGTATTTTAAATAAAAATATATTTTTAAAAGTATTAAATTTTAAAATCTTGTCTTTGCAGGAAAACAGTGATAGTCTAGCATCATTTGACGAGTGTAGTAATGAAAATAATAATTCAGAAATTATTGCTGATGCATCTTGTAGCAGTGACAAAAATCTAAGCAAAGAGTTGAATGAAAATGAAGAATCTAATCAGCAAATAACAATAGATTCAGCAGTTAGAAATTCACCTGTAGAGAGTACTGAATCGGATGTTGATCTGTATAGTACATCACGAAAAATCAGCAAGAAGTGGATCGGAGAATTTGATGTTGCACCAAATACGCCATCAACTATTCCCACACCAAATGTTTATGACTTCCAAAATAATCGCCGCGAATCAGTAGAAGAAAAAATACAGTTGCCTAGTCATAATCAACACCCATTGGATGATGCAAAACTTGGTTTAAGCATGTACAGAAGAACAGAAAGCTCCAATGCTAGCCTTCTTGTAGAAGCCGCTCTAGACGCTGCTGAAAGAGAAATTGGGGCTGTATCAAGCCCTATTTTAGAAGATAGCGATCGTGAAGCTAATTTGTATTCTATTTCAAATGAACTTGATTTTAAAGCTGCATGTTCGCAGAGTCAAATGGTGCACAAATCACCAAATGGCCACCTTAATTCTTATATGCAAGACGACTTAGTTACATCACCAGCAGGTACTCCCCATGCAAGACATACGCCTCCTAGTCATATACATTTAGATTATCATCTGCACAGACCGGTTGATTATATTAATGCAACTAGTAGGACGCACAATATTGAACAATATCTTGATCAGCAAGATTTACAACGCGTCATTCACGTATCACAAGAAAGTTCGACATCTCCCTCGCGATACCAGGAAATACCTCATCCTCACAGTCATCCTCAACCACATCATCTGTCTCTTTCTCATACTCATCCCCATCATCATCAAGTAGCAAGTGAGGCCATTTCCAGCGACGAAGGTGACTCAGTCGCTCAAAATTTAAGTTTACCCATGAAGGAGAAAAGCTTGCAGCAGCTCGAATTTTCTAAATACGATGGTATTGATAATGATTTCTCCTTAGTTAATAGAGAAAGAGTGAGATTTGAGTCTTTAATAGTGCCAAGCGCTGCAGACCAAGGCTTAGACATGTCGGCCAGAGGGTTTCAGCAGACTTTCGGTTCTCAGGTACAAAATAGTCCTCATCATCATCACCATCATTTATACGAAATGAATGAGAGAGAGCGTCAAGGTGTAGATTTGAGTAGGACATCTGCCTGCATGTCGCCGCCTGCGTATTCTTCCCCATATGCCCCTTATTCCCACGTTGATGTACCAAGAGTTGTTAACTTGGAGTCAGCTTCAAGATCCCATCATTTGCATACATCTGTCTCTCGAATAATAACAAGTCCTCAACCAGCAAGTTCTTTGACATCTCATCTAGTACCAGAAAGTCTTGAGACCCGAATTCTTTCTCCACCGCCACCTTCAATGCCTACATACAACGCCACTTATTCTGTAGGACCGTCTCCGTATCATACTTCCCGAACAGGATATCATTATTCTGGATATTACTAAAGTCTATATCTTCCTTTGCTTAAACTAACTATTCATATTCCATCAGCCATACTGATTTTCAAATACTGAGATAATTATTCATTGAAAAACTAAACAAAACTTATATCTCCTCAAACTTTTCTACGTTTTTTGACTAGATGCCTTCTTTCAAAAGGCCTACATAAATGTTAAATTAATAGTATATTTTCCCTTTTTTCTATAAATTATAATTTAGTGTTTATATTATCAAATATTCGATTTTATAAATTAATCAGCATTAAATAATTTATTATTATAGAAATAACACAATCAACATGCCTAACAGTAGTAATAATTAAGTCTACATGAGAAATAGTAATACGTTATGAAATTGATTGTTTTTTCTAGTCATATTCCACACACCACTAATAGAGTTTTACCCGTTTGTAATTCATAGAACCAAAATATATACTCACATTCTAAAAAATCTATTTTCATAAAAACTGGAACATGAAACAATTTTGTAATCAATTACTATTTTTTTTTTGTTTATTTATTTATTTTTTTTAAACTGAAACAAATTTTATGAAAATCGAACATACGAAAAATTAAAGATGTAAGTACATGTATATATTACATCAAATTATACTAGGTAAATTTAAAAAACTATTATCAAATTGATTTATTTAGCTTATATTATTGAATAACTAAATTCATCAAAATCTTTTAAAAATGAATTCGTGAATATGTATAAAATAATTTTATTTTCAAACACCAGAAAACTGTTATATTTATTAACTAGTCTCGAAATAAATAGTTTTTGTTTTCTATGTTTAAATAACATATTAAGCCTATTAATTGTGTGTGGATATATAATATAATAAAAATTGTATTAGTATCTCATAAAGTAGTATTATCTACAAGATTAATTATAGTATGTTTTCAAAATAGGGAACTAATGAGTAATTTAAAAAAAAAAAATGTTTTCTATTCATAATCAAAGCATGTTGTTAGCCTTCCTTTGGAAATCTAAAAAAAATCAATATGTTAAACGATTATTATTTATTTTTACATTTTAGTTTTAAATACATCTAGACCAAAGATCTTTGTGCCAAAACTACCTAACTTTTAAGATTTTTGTATTATTTATTAAGTAAAGATTATGATGCATAACTACTTAGTACCGCGTACATAACTATAATACAAACTTGTTATAAATAAAATATTGTAGTGGATTTTACTTATTAGACGAAGCGATTGATGACGCATGCTGACCGGACATAATAAATAATAAAATTTTAAATATATAAAATGAAATTATAGTATATGTTGAATATTTCGATTTGCAGATTTCTTATATGATTTATTTCACATTTTCATTCTTTATTAACTTTTTAACTATACAATGAGGGAAAAGAATATAAAAATGATCCAGTGCGAACGGTACAAAGTTCTTATGAAAACTATACTCTGTTTTATTAATTTTGTTCATTTAAGACTTTGGCATCTTATATTATTTTTACAAATGTGTGAATAATGAACATGGGCGTGCGTTACTAAACAAACTGTATGGATAAAAAGTATGTATTGTATTTTGTAACTATATTATGTCTAAGAATAGATAGTTTTATATTTGTAAAAAGACTTTAATTTATGTGAAATCACTGTTACACTTTTATTTCAACATCTTTATTAATTTTTTTTTTTTTTTTTTTAATAAATTGTAATAAGTGTAATTTATTCCGAATTTAAAACTGTAAACATTCCAGTTTTACTTAAAGAGACTGATACACTTTGAAGTTTAAACTCCTTGATATTTTTATTATTATAATGAAAATAAAATTGCAAAATAAAAATACCAAATGTCTTTATCTGATTTCTAAAAATTTATTTTACCTCTATATGTATAGTTTAGTCAAACTATAGAGATTAATAAAGTGCGCGTCTACCTTCTATTTTGTTTAGTAAGACGAATATGAAATTAGCCAAATATACTTACGTCGGCCAACAAAGACCGAGAGATGCGTCCACGTCCACCAAATATGACGAAATCTATGCGCAAAATCCACGCTCTCAAAAGCGGTTAAAATTTTTTTCAAGGCGCACCTTCCGGGTCTGATTTTTTTCTACTCTTTGTACCACATAATACAGAAAAAATGATGTACTTCGTTTTTTCACATTGAAAATTTTTTTTAAAATGCATTAGAATAGCTGTACGTTAGTTGTACAAATCGGCAGCCCGAACTTTCAGCTTGTTTTTTTTTTTTTTTTTAATTTTCGATCTGAATAAGTATTATGTGGTGCAAAAAGTAGGAAACCCCAGGCCCAGACGGTGCACCTTGAAAACAATTTTTTACCCACTTTTGAAAACGCTACATATATGTGCAATTCTCACAAAAGTGGCGACAAAAGCCGAAATCACGATTTGAAAATTTTTTTTCGAGCACACCTTCGGGACAAGGTTTTTCTTCTTCAT
>JAPYZO010004783.1:0-11994 GCA_030522905.1 Torymus flavipes | reverse complement strand
AATTAAATAAAAGCCGCAATGCCGATAAGTAGGAATCTGTATTTTTAGAATTTTGCCAGTTTTTAAAAGTGCGTATGTCATGGAAATGCTGATAAAATCGCCCAAAAAAAATTCTGAGCATAGTATTTATATACACGGAGCGCCTGACAGAATTATTTTTCCTAATAAACGTTCGAATGTTTAATTATTAAATAATGAAATTGGGTTGATTTTGAAGTTCACATCGCCTAAAAGTGATTTATAAGGTATATTTTTCATATTCGGAAGCTAGCGACATTGGTTATTTAAGCTTTCGGATAAGTGAAATGAAGATAGTGAAAACTGGCCGTTTTTGCGTGAACCTCGCGTCACCCAGCTATTTAGGTTTTAGACCTTTTTAAATGATTGATTCGCTCACTGTCGCACGTCTGTGTAACTTCAATATTATCAAGAATATACAAGACAATAATAGTTTTCACATTGACTGAAAAGAGCAAGACAAGAGAGAAATTTTCAAAAACTTACAAGAGCGAGACAATAATTACAGAAATATTCTATGGATTGTTTTACTCTCGTGCAGCTCTAACTTTAATACTTGCAGTACTTGCAGTTTAAGATTTTCACACTCGCAGTAAAATTTTCTACAAAAACTATTTAGAATTAAGGTAATCTTTTAAAAATTCATGTACACATATGACCCAAACAAATTGACAATCACGCCAGAAAAAATCTCGTATAGAAAAGATTACTATACTTAAAAAAATTACTATGATTCATAGTAAAAGTCCCTATAAAAAGCATAAATCTTTAGGTACAGTAAACCGACTACAAATAATAATAATCCCGGTAAACCGTCGACTACATGCGAGCATTACAGCAACTTCACCTGAATATACTTGCTCTTTATACTGCGCTACAGCACCTCGTTCGCGAACATCAACACGTTGTATCAACAGCTCTTGCAGCCTCCTCAAAACCCATATCCATAATCATTTAAACACAGCAAGTCCCGTTCCTCCTCCTTACGCAACCTTCCGAAAAAAGCAGCGCCCGGACCGTTACACTCTCGCGCCCATCAACATATATCCGCTCGGTATGAATATATATCGAACTACACACGCGGGATCGATTGTTCCGATCTTCTTCTTCAAAATTTCTCCCTACGCCATCTCTCGTTCGTTTACCGTTTTATTACGAATTACGTCGGGGCAGCCATGTGTGTGCCGCGCAAATGGCACGAGTCCACTTTTGGTATAGGCTGGAAAATCGTCACCCGTGAGTGTGTGTACACGTGTACGTATACGTGTGTGCTTCCTTACAGCGCGAGTTGCTCCAGCAACAACTGGGGCAAGTGCGGGCTCTCCTTTTTTTTTATTTTCTTTCTTCCTTCTTGCTCTCTCTCTCTCTCTCTCTCTTGCGCGCGCGTGCGTTCTTTGTAATTAGAGGCATTGCTGTATGTGTGTGTGTACATGTGTGTGCGATGCGGATTGTGTGCCGTACGCTCGAGGGTTTGCTTTTTCTCTCCTGCTCTCGGCTGACGTTGGCGTTGTTTCACGAGACGCGTTTCTTTCGCTGCTGAATTTAATTTACCGATTTTTGCCTCGCTCGCTCGTTACCGTGCTGCACGCGCCTTTTTCCGGCGCGCTGAGTTTTTATAGTTTTCCGAGAGCTTTCGTTTTTAATTACTGAGCGCTGAAACTCGGATTTCGAAAGAGAGGTTGCGCGTTGGTTCTCCACTCTGACAAATTTTAGATTGGGAATCCGCGCTCGATCATTATAATTACGAAGACAGATGAGTCACGTGTACGTAATAAGTATGTGTTATGAGGCCGGTGAGTGTCGCTGATAGATAGCCGATATATAGCTCGTGAGTCGGCGCGATTATCACTTACTTATTTGAGACTAATGGCTGTACTTTTATTAAATTACGTGATATTCTGCGCCACTTGAGTTTCTACATCGCGGCGTGTAATAGGGAAACCCGCAGTCGGCCGCTCATTTCCCAAGATGAGATCGATTTTACATTGATAAGAATGTTTCTTAAGTGAGTTCTTTACTGTTCGGTGATTTGCGTATTTTTGCTTTTAGGTTTCTACAAAAAAACTTACACATAAAAGGATATATAACGTTTGTAATCTTTTTACTTATAGCAATTAAACAGAAAATGCGTGCGAAGATTGATAACATTGAGTGCGTGGCTGGATATATATATATATTGAAAAGTACGACTGGATTGAATCTGAATGGTACAGTTGTGTTGTTGCGCCAATAGCGCACTAACAAGATAAATCTATATATGTCTGATTCGAAGTAACATTTTTTTATTATTTTATTTAAAAAATCCAGTTATATCGATAATCAATAATACACACCTCCGAGAATTCCAATAAGTAAATATCCCGCAACAAGCAAATTTTTAATGAATATATATCGGACATTGGAACGCGATAAAAAAATAAAGATACGATACTCCACCTCCCGCTAATTATTCGCAAAACAGCTGAAAACTATAACGCATGTAGCCGTCAATCAGGCTAAAAACCATCGTACAATCCGCGATAAAGAAACGCAATATTCCCACGCACGTCGATTAAGCGCTGCGTGCGCGCGAAAGCCGGCCGCAGCCCACCGCGCGTTCAATAAAACGTGGAATTACCCGCGACTGTTTTTTTTTGCCTCCATCGATGTATAGACTCGGCGTGCATCGATTCTCTCGACAGGCGGGCGGCTCATATAATGCTTAATCGAAGAAATCGATCGGCGCCACAGCGGGTTTTCGCCATTAGTTTATATACGCGCGCACGTATATCGATTCGCATTTTTATCACTGCTCGCGAGGTGAGTTTATCGGTAAGTGCGTTGAACTTGCGCACGCGCGGGCGATGGTGTGCATTCAGCAGTGCGCAATAAAAGAAATGGTAATGGAAAGGATTGGCAGGTAATCTTGGTTTATCAATTTTTGTTTTGTTTTGTGGTATACCTAGTATAAGTAAATCTAGATTCTGCGGATAGTTTAAGTGGTAGATGGATTCTTTACGTGGAGAAATATTCATTCGCTGGTAAGAAGTGTGCATATGATGGGTATTGTTTGAAACGATTATTCGTTGATGATATGCCATTGATAAATTTTAAGCTTTAAGGAATGTCATTTTCATATTGCACGAATTATCTACAATTACATGCGCAATGTGTAAATATTTACACGATTAATATAAAAAAAAATAATTTATCTTTTAACTTATCTTCAAATTTCGACGTTTAAATATTATACTAATCTAACTTCTTTTATGTTGCATATCCTAATTCTATAACAGCTTCTGTCAGCCTATCATCAAACTGTACATCACCGAAATTCACGTAACAAGCTCCAACACATCCTCCCACCCAACACCTCGATCTTAAAAAAACCGTTCACCTCCGGTACACAAACGCCATTACCAACTCAACTCAACACTCTCTTTCCCTCTCCCCTCTTCTTCTCCTGCCCGCAGGGCCTATGCACACCCGCGACATCGTCGAAATTAATAAGCGCCGGCGGATCGGGGTCGACGAGCCGTCCGCGCAAAGTCGATCCGACGCGCGCGCCGTAAGCCATTTTCGCGCGGGACGCGCGAATTAAGAGCGAAAGAGAAGCACCTCGACACACTGTGTGCGACGAGTCGATGCATCAAGAGGAGAGAGGGGATACAACAAGAGCTTTCGTTGTTAACCTTTTAGAGAGGGTAGAAGGGGCGGGGGAGAGCTTAATTTGTCAGTGCTTGGAGTGTTTCTAATCCGGGAAGTTTTGTTTGGGGGTTGAGACGGGCGAGTGAGGAAGATGTGTTTTGGAGAGGTCGAAGGAGGTGTGAACTGGTCAGAATTGTGAAAGACGTTGAGAAGTTGGATGTGTAAGTCGAATCTTTGGTTGGGATTATGTTGGAATGGTTGTAGACCTGGTTCAAAATTGTTGTATGTTATATAGGCTTATCAAGTGCATAATATTTTGTACACTTTTAGCATGATGGTCTCATTTCTAGGCATACTCGTCAGTGGTGGAAGCAACGGTGCGCTTGAAGCAGCAAAGCATATGCAAATATTTATAAAGTATACTTGTATTATCGACGATAGAATATAATACTAGGATGGAATCTGTGTTCCTTGGATAATCTTCATAAATTAGCTAAACTGCCATGATTACATTGTAAATTTATACGATAAGTCGGTCCCACGTCTAAGTTCAATATTGCGCGGAAATTTCTTGTTCGAACAAATATTGCTTGTTGTCTGCTTTCGAAAATAACTCGAACGAAACCTTGAATTTTTATGATTCAATTATGCCGTTTTAAGATGTCATTCCATATAATATTTCAAATTGTTACTCAAAACATTTTCTCAAATAAGCCATCCAATCAGCCGGATATCCATTTCAGCGCATACGGCACGACGCTTTTAACGAGAATAGCCATGAGAAACTCGACTGTCAGCGTAAGTGCACTGCGCGCGCGAGCTCGCGCGTCTTGACGATCTCAGCAGAATCTACTAAAATAGATAATGTCCATGATTGGCTAGTCATAATACTTAACCGCTCGGGGATGCTTCTCCTTCGTAACTACGACACAGACGCGCAAAAATGGTCTTGAAAATTATGCTAATCGACGGCGATTACACGGGGGGAATCTACAAGCAACTGACGTTCTGCAAACCATGTCAATGATTTAATCCGTCTAATGTATACCCAGACGCAATGAATTACTTGCTATCCATTATATTATAGTCTCGACCTTTTTCATGGCGATGTATAGTATAAAGGGATCAAAACAAACCCCAAATACCAGGGCGATGATACGGAATCACTTTCATTAACAAACCACATAAAGGACTTTACAGCCGCCAATAACTCCTTTTTACAGCTCCCTATACGACATCCAACAAATCCAATACCACTATCAACCGATACCACCACCAGCAAACACACGGAAGCAAAAAGCTTACAAAAAATATTACGAACGTCGTCCCCGAGGATCTCCTCACGCTACTACTCTCCACGTCCTTGAAGGCACTTTGAAAATAAAAAATTGATTTTTCCCTCGCGACTTCCGCCGTCGACCATCCTTGCACACGACACAATGCCTCGCGGGAGAAAGAGAGACAGACGGCGACTAGCTATATATTCTGTCACTACTCGCAAGGCTCAACCGATCGATAGAGCGGCCGCGACGGCGATGGCTTTTATATACCTTGGCGTGAAGTTCGAGGCTATATAGGGCCAGGCAAATTTCGGGGACGATTATTGCGTTAAGGTGGACGAGGGAGGATTGGATGCGGACAGTGTGACAGTGTATACAGAGTTTACGGGACGAACGGGAATAGAGGGATTCGAAAGGCTATTGGGTCGGAAGGGTGCGTTGGGGGTTTGGGAAAGGATGGGTACAGAGTGAATCCGGCGTAATTGGCGTGTAACTTTGGCTGAAGCGATTGAAATGGAGAGGCGCGTAGCTGCGGGGTAACGGTGATGGTAAACAAAAAAAAAGAGGGAATTGAAGAGGCTATTCGAAGTCGTTGATTGCTGTAGGAGGAAATAGCTCATTTTTCTTCCATTTGTATAATGACTTTTTTCATTGTGTCGATTGCCGTTATGTAATAATTTTGGTAAATGGCTACAGGAGGTGACTAAGGATAGTGAAGTAAAAGTAATAAATTGGAGAGAGAGATAATGGATTTCCGCTAGGCTTCCGAATACGATGAATGTAACAATTGGAATTCCATCTTTTACTGAAAAATCACTTAACTGGCACTTGGATCTACTTCGGCATCGGCTTATCTGGTCGAAATAGAAATCAATTAGGATATACAGCTAATTTTCCAATTTAAGGTTTAATAATTTCACAACAAAAACGTCAGTCATGTAACCAATTCTGTCACTCTTTCCAAAAAATAAATCAACAACTGCGCACTTCTCTAAACAGTCATCTTACCTCACCCGCTTACCGCACCACCCAGACCTTAACACCTTTTTCGACATCTCCAGCGTGCGCAAACAACGGGGCCTCACGGAGCCACATAACGATTCTCCGAAACCTCTTCTCCTTCATCGCACAAAGAAACCCATTGCAACTCCCTACCTCTCTCTCTCTCTCAGCTCTCAAAACCCAGTCGTCTTCTTCGTCGTCGTCGTCGGCAGCGCGTAAAAATGACGTAAGGAGATAATCGCAGCGCGCGACTGTGCACTCGATTTACGAGGAACCGGTCGCCGTGCCGCCGCCGTGGAGTGAGCAAGCAAGAAGACGAGTCGAGTCGTCGGTCGGTGCCTCGCCGCGGAACAACCGTTACGCGCGCCAGAGCGCGAGCGTGTTGGTGCGAGTCCGTGAGGAGAGGTGCTACCGTGAGGTAGAAGAAGAGAGAGAGAACGAGCAGACTATGCTGCTACCACGTCCATTTCCATTTGAGAGCGACTCGCCGAGTTGTTCGGGTTTTACGTCGGCGAGAGAGGTGAGGACGTAGACCTGCGTGGAGTGAGAGGAGGAGGAAGAGGAGAAAAAGCGCGTTGTTGATGGGAGCGATGATTGCGCTGAAGGGGAGCGCACTGCGTAACTGTGTCAAGTTTTCGAGATGGCGTTATGAATGCTCTCTCGGTTGGTTGATTTAGCTGGAGGTATATAGCAGTAGTCCTTGGGATTGATGTACGGAAAATGTCGAGAAGGAGGTGAAATTTGTGTTGCTCGCAGTGGTAAAGGTTTAGGAGTCAGTAATGGCGATCGATTAAGGAATACGAATATTCGAAGAAACTCTAGCAAATGGACAATATTTTGAATCCCGTTCAATTGCATCATAAGGCGGATTGAGAATTTGAGATTTATTCGATACGCGGAATCACGAAAGCGTGATTATAAGAAGTATGTGTTGAGAAAAGAAAAATCGTTGATCGTGTTAAAACTTACGCATGTTGGACGACATAGTAAACTGAGAAATGCTCACCTGTAACAAGAGAAAAGTTTTTCATTAGTTAAAGTAAAATGTTACTGTCTATAAAATAAATAAGCGTAACTAAATTTATAATTGACTTGAGTTGCTGAGCCTATTCGTAGATGTAGATTCATAGTTCTAATTTTGGCGCATGTCATGTCTTACTTCGGCATGACACGCGGTATGTCATAAACAACTCGGTATAAAAATATATTTAAGAATTCATAGAACATTTGTGATGCAAAAAAATTATGAGCGTAAATAAATTCAATACTTTATTGCAGTGTCACTGTCGGATACCACAGATTGGTGTAACTCATTTTATAGAAGGTTTGTATTACGAGGTGCAGATCTATTTATCAAAATAGGGTATAGTAATCATAACTTTCTTTTTAGCAGTTTGATTATGTGACTAAACGTCTAATGTTCTTTAAATTAGATTACTCTTAATCTATTAAATTCCAAATAATGTATCTACTACTTATACTAATCGATTATCCAACATATAATATAAACTCGCACATTGAGTAATAAGAATCAAAACTATACAAATGTATTTTCATAATATCCATACTGATTGATGATCTTATACCTCCAACAAACCGTTAATAAATATCATTTCTGTGTGATAAGTCTTAAAAAGGTGCCTAGACCTAACCACATACACCTTTGCAACATTAATTACCATCAGATCCATATCAGATCCATTAAAGAAAATCCAGCATATGATATTTTGATATTATTTAATAGACCCTTCTCACTATATTTAGACGTCTATAAAAATATTACAACAACCTTACATCAAAGCTGCACATCAATCTACATCCAACATCAGACGTTACGTCTGACCCTCAATGATCTCCCACCATCTCAAACCCATCGCTTTGAACTTAGCACGCACACACAACCCAAACATACCAACCTTCCGACACATTAAATTTTCGAACTCGATAAAAGCATGTACTCGAAACCAATTCGACGACCGCCTATCCAATTTCCCAAGTCCGTTACGCAATTGACGCGCGTATTCCGCTCCAAAACGAACCGACCTCTCTTGCACAGCTGCAAGAAATTTATGTAACCCATTCTTCTATCGTCTTCGATACTATGCACGCGCGCGCACTCGCAGAATCCAGCCAAGCCGCGCCTGATGCAATCGGCGACTATTTATAAGCGCTCGCCGGTCAATTTTCACGGACGAACGGGCCGCGAGCGAGCGCAAAACACGACTTCCTACGTCGTCGTCGTCCAATCACGAATCAATCAAGCCGAGGCCACCTACGGCTAATTGCCACGTTAATTGCTGGCGCGCGTGTTCTCTCCCATGGTTCATGGGTGAACACCACAGGGAGGGACACGATGCGCATATCTCTGTGTCCTCAGGGGTGGGGGAGCCACGACGACGCCTACGCGTGTGAGAGACGAATGGCGGGGTTATATTGGATGTAGATTTGCGGTGGAATGGATTAGACGGAACGTGTGGGAGGGGGGTTGATACGCAAATATTGGGGGACTCGATTTATTTGATTTTTGGGTTTGGGACCTGGAGGTGGTGTGTAAATCGTACGGCTAGACGGTTTTTAATTAATTTGGCTATTTAAAGGAAGGGAGAGCCGCGCGTGTAATTCACGAGGAGTGTGCAGTTGCTTTTGTAAGGTCGTAATTTTAGAGAAAATCGCGTCCGAACGGGTTCTCTCTCTCTCTCTCTCTCTTCTTCCATGTGGGTCACTTAATTTTAACGTCACCTCGAGCGCTCGTACGCGTCTATATATAACAATTTTCATGGAATTTCCTTTACGCGCGGCATATTGCACGTATAAAGGAGTTGGCGACGTTTCTTATTTTCTCGGGATAAACCCAAGTATATTTGGTAAATTAACAAGAACTGCTACGCAATATAATTCTCATCAAGATTCGGATAATTGTTCTGCCCGCCTTTGCTGCACTATGTGCGCGCAGCTATTAATACACCAAATTGTGCCTTGTTTTCTGCTCTTTCCTATTTCTGGACTTCATTTCCTCTTGCTCTTTCTCTATCTCTATCGTCCGCCGGAGAGTTTTCACGGGGCCAAATGGAGCGGAGAATCTAATCGGACCGCGCACGAGATACTTTTCCGCATTCCTCGCGCGTATATCCTCCTTGTTATCGACGATTTTCTAAAATTTAATGGCTTATAAATGGCGTTTATCGTCCGCCGTGTGCCGGTTGGGCGTAATGGATCGTTCGCTTCACGCATTGTTAGGAGGATCAGATGGATTTACTCCTGTGGAAATTATTAACAAAGACAGTTTCATTGATGAGTTTCTGTAATAGGATAGTTTTTCAAACTTCAACTGGAATAAACACGGTTCTACTCTGATAGTGGCACTTTGTTTTCCATTGTCAACTTACAGTAGGCTCTAAGTCTTTTTTTTAATACCGCTGAAATAATTTGAATTAATTGTTCAAAATTTTCTTTATGAATGATTGTTAAATTTGCAATTTTTAAAAATAACTTGAAAGTATTGATTAATGAAATTATTAATGAACTTGATATTATATGGCATAAATACATTAATATCACTGTGTCATTTTCTAGTCTAAATTCATGAGTTTCAAGCCTCCTCTCAGCAAATATTAAAAAACAAAATTAGAAATCAGAGTTCCATTTCGCATCGCATCAATTTCCATCCGACCTGTATATGTAAATGCACGAACCGCCTCGTTGAACAACAAACAAACGCGATCTCGCAAAAAAAACCTTGATGTACACACGGAGAGAACCTCGCGAGTACATAAGTACGCAATCAAGCCCATGAGAGAAAAAAAAATTCATTCTCAATGACGAACGAAACGACGACGACGACGGTATAACTGCGTACGACGCGTACAATCGACGCCCACAATACGCCGAGTAATCGGATAATCACTTTTATCCTCGATTGCAAATTGTTTTGTAGGTTATCGATTGAGCTCCATTCGCAAAAGCTCATGCCCAAGGCTTGGCCCCGATGCTTTATTTAATCCGGCAGATAATCTAATAAGAATTAAATCGTTTATTTGCGATTATAATGAGCTCCTTTCATTCACCGACGTTATCGAGAGACTCCCAATATCGCTAATTTGCTCTTTGTGAATTCAATGAATAGCCGACGATGTGCGCGGTAGTAATCAGCGGCCTCGCGGCGGGGCAATTATTTTTTATGGCCGCGACGAAGATGATGTGCTAATTCCAGTTGACTCATTTTTCTATGATTAAAGAGTAGACAACTCGATGCTTCTATGCACCTTGTACGTGTATAGCCTCGTGCTTTGAAAAATTTCCTGGCATGCGACACGAAGTCACAAGGTATTTTCACTGGTAATCAACCGGCGAACGTCGTTCCTCACAATAAGCATAATCAATGACCAGGAAATTTCATCACGGGATAATCGATCATGCGCGTTTGTTCGATGAAATAACGAAATTTCAACGACGTTGGTCGGACAAAATCAAAGGTATAAGCAGTATTTTGCATACAATGCGGCTCATTTGCAATGCCAGCTGCAGATATGATTTAAAATGTCAGCACAGGTACGATAGCAAGCAACTAGAACAGGTAGCAAATTTATAGTTTTAGATTCACGTTATACTGCCGGTGGATTTGGGAGTTAACGTGCAGTACACATCAAAGTGACAACCGATTGATTGACCTTAAATTATATTCAACCTGTCCAAATCCAAAGCAGCCCAGACAGTTTCTTATTCATCAGCGTTGTTGGTAACCACCCGACACAAAACCTTTTGTTCCACACCAGCAGCCGATACATACACTTGTCCGCGCGGTGTGCGCGCGATCACGTGCAATCGCCATCCATCCCGGCTGTCATTGCAGACCGACCCAAACACGGCCAGACGGAATGGCAATTATCCCGTGATGAAATTTCCTGGTCATTGATTATGCTTATTGTGAGGAACGACGTTCTGCGCGCGCTAGCGCGAAAAGCAAAGAGAGCGCAGCAAGAGAGGTGTAGCTCGCGCGCGCGGCGCAACAGAAGTATATTATAGCATCTCCCGCCGAGGAGAGAGAGGGAAGACGTTCGCGAAAGAAGCTAAAAGCGCGAGCGAGCGAGCGGCTGCTCGGAATCCAGCATCGGGAAGCGTATGAGAGTCGATCTCAGGGCGGATTCCCACCGGTCGCACGGTCACGACTCCTCTCTCTCTCCTCCGCTCGGCAACGCGCCGAGCCCCTCACGAGCAACCAAGCTGTGTATACGAATGAGAGAAAGAGAGGATCTACGCTCGCGGCTGGCTGCACGATTGGATAATGCGAGACGGAGAGAGAGAGAGGAAGAGTCTTGAGGTGAGGTGGTGGAGATCAGGTCCAGAGGTGAAGTGCATTTTCCTGGATCGTTGAATTTGTAGTGAGTCCAGGTGTGAGTAGGTGTAGAGATCGTCGTGAGGAGAAGAGAAGGTTACGTTGGATTGACGTAACTGTTAATTGCTCTTTCATCGTTAATAGTGATTGGCATAAGAGGATGATAGCTCTGGAGGTGTATCATCGATCTTTTTTTTCGAAACCCCAGAATATCGTTGCTTCATTACGCGAGGCGCATTAGCCTAAGCAGCTGCGCGGCCATTTATCACGAGCCGAGGCAGACAAAGACACGGCGTGGCCTAGTAAGAATGTCCTTGACAGCCAGTCCAGGATCTAAGCCGGAGTCTTTGTGGGCACGAGGTGAGAGCCCGGGTCGCGACACTGCTGCAATGCGCAACGTAATCCCGCGATATGAAGAGGGATAATCGTGACGCTCGAAGCTCGTTATATAGCTCGAGTGAATCCGGGGATCGAGATTTCTTCAATCACGGTTTATGGTTGAGGATGGTACAGAAGTCTTCTGAGTTGTTGTTGTGATGTTATACTGGTGACCTAATTTTGGTATTTACAGGTACGGCTCTGTGTCTTCAATTAACGATGGGCGTTATCGTTGCGCAATGTATCTTGGCTTGGATTGACAGCTTTGATTTGCACTTGAGGTTGTAAAAGGTTGCAAAAAATGATCGTCCCAAAAACATTGAGGATATTCCGCTATTTGAAATCAAATACATATAC
>JAPYZO010004782.1:20-11305 GCA_030522905.1 Torymus flavipes | reverse complement strand
TCAATTTTGACATGTATCTACTTAAATCAGGACGTACATCCTTTATATGCGTTTTGGAATGTCTAAAAAATAATGTTTTTTTCTGACTTTGATGGACACGTTCTTCGTTAATAATGCTAATGAATGATTTATTAATTGCTTCGCCATTATTATGAACTATTAAGGTGATGTTCACTTACCGACAAATTTGAGAATGTATATATATCTTTTGCAAATAATAATAGAATATACTGAAAGACCTGTTTTTCAAAAAATCTACTCAGAAAAACCGCAATGCCGATAAGTAAAAATCTGTAATCTTAGAATTTTGCCAGTTTTAAAACGGGCGTATCTCATGGAAATGCCGATAGAATCGCACAAAAAAATCTGAGCTTAGTATGGAAATGCCGATAGAATCGCACAAAAAAATCTGAGCTTAGTATTTACATACACGGAGCGCTTGAAAGAATTATTTGTCCAAATAAACGTTCGAATGTTTATTTATTAAATAATGAACTTGGGTTGATTTTGAAGTTCACATCGCCTTAAGCTAGAAATTATGAAATTTTTTATTAAATTACAAAACTCAAATGAGAAACTCAATGGAAAATAAGCTTCTACACAATTTTTCTTATTTAACATAATTCATCACTTTCTTCTTTATTATTTCAATTAAACTTTCTCTATAAAAATTAGAAAGGAACTATAAAAATTAGAGAGGAAAAAAAGAACTAAATGTCCAATATTTGCGCAACTTGAACCGCGTTATCTCTCCCGGCCCTTCTCAAAGATAATCTAGTCAAACATTTGTCCATCACCCGCCCTCATCATCATCATCCCTTGTACACGCGCTCCAGCCACTGTCTCTCTGAACACAGATCTTTTCTTATACCTCGTACAACGCACTACACCCCAAAGAAGCTGCATCACCGGGGCGCACGCGCGCACGACAAGCACAATAATATCAGCCGACGCGATCGCCATTGTCGGCGCGCTTCCGGTGCATACAGCCACCTACTACGCCCTCCACGCATGCATATTTATCAACGCATATCCACTCTCTCTCTCTCCCCGCGCTTTTACGCGCTCGAGTTTGAAAGAAGCGTAGGTAACGCGCGTCTTCCTCCCCGAGAGTCTCTCTTTTTCATCCGCGCGCGGAGAGAGAGAGAACACGCTGCGCTACTGCTTTCACGTCCCCCAAGATTTTAACGTGCTCGCGCGCGTGTACACGCTCACGGCTGACGACGAGGTAATGAAAGGGTTGTCTGCGCAGATAGAGATACAAGGGAGGGTAGAAGAGAGGGGCGCGCACGCGAGGGAGAATTTTGACTCCTCCGAGTCGGTCTCTGGAGACGTGGAGAAAGCTCGTGAGTTTATTAAGGATATAATGTGGGAAGAGATCCGGGCCGAGGGCTCACTGGGCGGAGTCCGGGCTGACCGCGTGAATGACGACGTGCGATATAGTCGTCAGGGAGTGAGAGATGCTGAGGTTTCTACATTTATTTCAGAAATGGTAAATGTCGGACTTTCTTCAAAAAGAAATGTAAAAAAGAAACATTTTACGTGTAAAATATTTCTCGAGTTTGCAAAACATTCTTCTTGTGCAAGGTTATATACTTTAATATTATGGAAATATTATTTTGAACATATACGCGATATATCGAACATTGAATATCGTAAGAAAATTTATGTGAAGAGCTTCGTGCTTTAAATTTGAAAATAAACGAATAACTTGTAGAATTAAATTATTATTTTAAATATATATTTTAAAAGTGGTATTATTCTGATAAGGGTTCTCCTAAATTAATTACTTCAACATTTTTTATAACATTGTTTCAAGCAACAAAGCTTTCTCTTTGAAAAAGAAAAACGAAGGCGTGTAGAAAAAGAACTACAGAAAAGGTCTCTATATATCATATTTATTATTTACAAACATTAATATTGCAGTTACTAATTTAGAATTATATTATGTTTTCCCTTGACGAACCTTCACCTCTCGTTTTTTAAATAATGTTATATTAAGTATAGTCGCGGATATAAAAAATAAACTCCGTTCACTGGCGTGACGCTTACTCGACAAAAATACTGACCCGCAAATAAAGTCGATAAAAATTACGCTGCATATTCACTCGTCCATATATATTTTGACAGAGCCCCGAGTGACGAACAACCGCGTCCAGTGTCATTCGAATGTATACCTGTTCTCGAATCCAATACATCATTCGCTTGTTATAGGCGTCGCGTGCCTCTGGCGAGATTCAATGTCCAAATAAGCCGCGATGACGAAAATATAAGCAGCCACGCGTTTTTCAGAGAGAGCTCAAATTTATCGTCCGAAATTAGCGAGAAAACTTTGACGGGAGCGCCGGGGAAAAAAGAAGGAGGGGAGGGTGGCAACTTTCCGCTTTTCTAAGTGCACTCTTGAAAATTAAATGTGCGCGGGTAAGCAGGGGTAGAAGCGAAGAGACCGAGAGAGAGAGAGAGAGGGGGGGGAGGGGCTGGGCGATGAAAAATGGAAAAACGTATACTGACCAAGATAAAATATAAACTTTGGTTAATACACGCCGCCCGACGAGCTGTTAGCAGCCAGATTTTATAAATAACCTTTTTAATGTTTTGAAACTGTTTACCGAGGAGTCAAACGTTTTAGCAAGTTTGCCTTTTTCATTATCGCTACGGTGTGCGGATTTAGCTTTTCGTAGAATTTGTTTTTTAAAATTAAATGAAGGCCGCAGAAAAAAACTCTTTTACCGCTTTCAAAGTGATATTGAAATCAAACTTTAGCTTTATGCTTTGCCGTTTGTAGCATTAAAAGATTTTTATTTTTAATTCCAAAGTTATCAACAATTTTTGAAGCGCTTTGCTATTGTTTCAACGGCTATCTTTTGTACGTCACCGTAAACCTACATTTTCCAACAATTATAGCAGCAATTCAAAGTTACTGTGTCAAAGCAAACATGCACGATTGCAACTGAAAAAAAAAACATGGCGATACAATTACATTTCCGTGAAAGCTGACGTTTTATCGGAAACGCTATTTTTGACAATCTGAAAAATGTAAATCATTTTTATCTTTTTCGTTTAGTAATTTGAGGTATTTTCAAAAACAAAAAGGTTTAGAAGAAACGATAAATTATTTCATAAAAACAGTTAGGAATATCTTCCAACAATACTGTCGTTAAAATATAAATAAAAACTTAAAATAATGAACCTATCCAAGTGGCGATTACTTATCGACTTGCGTTCTATTAAACAATGCCAGTATTTCCAATTCCTATCCAGCTTTCTCCTACGTACAAGCACGCCCTAGCACTATAGGAAAACCTTGGTCGACTTTTTCGATAATTACAAAACTGTCTAGCCGCAGCAAGCGGTCCACACTTTCCGGCAAGCGCATAGTCCTCCATCACACTTTAAATAAACTTCAGGAGCGAAAGAAGCGAGCCTCGGCTGATATACGCGTCTGCTAATTTGCTTTTTTTCACGCGCTCACTCTCTTTCTCTCTCGGGTAACTACTCTCCGCGCCTGCATAATTTAAAACGCGTCGCCTTCGCCCAAATAAAGTTCTCCTGCTCTCAGCGAGGGGGTGTAATAAAAAAGAAGGTGCCTCGTCGTCTCTGAGGAGAGCTCTAAAAATCGCGCAAAAATCTCATTCTCGCGCGCGCTAGCCGGACGCAATCCTGACTCCTTCTACTTCTCCACCGCCCCCATTTCTTTTCGTTTCTTGCGCGCTTCTGCGCCGCTGCACGCGAAATCTTTTTCTTCCAGTAATTCGCCTTTTGTCCGACTTTCGTACGTATATAGGATCTCAGCCTGATTAAGTTATTACGTGGTATATTATTACAAGGGGAGAATTTAAGGTCGGGGTTTAGAGCATGTTATATTACTATGATTTTTCTGCGTTGCTTCGTGACATTTCTCATTTGTTTTATAATAGAACGATTGTCATTTTTAGCAGTATTATTCTTGGATTACTGCTTCTTTCTCAGGGAAACATAATATCTTGAGTAGGTGATCTTTGTTCACTGTAATTAGATAAATTTCTTGTTTTGAAGAAAATTGATGCTATCGCTAAAGAGATCGTCCGGTTGAGCGGATTTCTTTCTCTATTTAGTATATTAATATTTCAAGTCGTTTAAACCAATAGTTTTCAAAGACAGAATTAATCTTATTAGTTTTTCCTCGAAGAAAGTGCATTCTACATTCTTGCGAAATATCGGTTTTCTATTCTTTTGTTTTTCAATTTAGAGTTGGTCTTTTATCTCTTAGTACAATCAGTAAGTTATTTTATAAGCTGCGCTTATATGCGCAATTTGCAGCTTTTAATTTATTTCGCAATGTTTGCGATACTAATGCGCTGCATCAATTATAAAATCGACAAAACTTTATTCCTATAAGTAAAACATAATCATTCTATTATAGTTTTTCCCTTCATCAACCATAAAACCAAAAGACGCTTCTAGTTTTATTTCTACTTTCATCAGGCATCAAACTCATATCACCCTTCATTTCCTATCTTTTAATTTTTCTTCCAAGCAAACTTCATCCTTTCACATACACACTTCTTCTTCTTCTTATCTAAATATTGACTTTATACCACGCAAACCGCCCACGTTCATTATCCACCCTTCATAAAACACACTATCAAAGCTTTCGACACACACACTCAACCACACGCTAGAGCCGCGGCCACACTGTAGACGCTGACGAGGTAACAAGTCCCTAATAACACGGCTCGTAAAATAATTTCTTCCCCGTGCGTCTTGGGAACGCTGCTGATACGCTCAGCAACCGCCCGGTGGTGGTATATCGTCGCCCGGGGGACCGCGAAACGGTCCCATCCCATCGAACGATCGCTACAATTATTTATCCTCGCAATTTCGTCCGCCCTCCCACACGCACGCGATATACACACATACACAGACACGCATACGACCGAAAATTCTCGGGAAATTGACCCCGTCCCACGGATTCCGCGCCGCTAATTAACCTCGAGGCTGCTCTCGGGCGCATTCCTCGCCCGGGTCTCCAGTGTCCTTTCGACTTTCCTTTATACTCACGTGCACGCGCGGGCGCGCGGGTGCCCAGGAATTTCCCGGCGAAAGCGACCACTTGTGCTTGGCTGGCTTAAAGGACGTGAAAGGAGTCAAGTGTGCTGCTGGTGGTTGGTGGCTCGACTGTGCGGTAGGCCGTCCTCCTACCCTCGCGAGGCTTTTAAATTGTCTTATCTTTGTTTAAGGACGAGGAGAGCTGCGCGAGGATATGACGTTATCGCAGCCGCGCACGACGGGAGTTACTAGTGTGGCGAAACAGAGTTGTAATTAAGAAGGGGACGGCGCGCTCGGGTGCTTATTCTTGAGCTTCATCGTGCGGACTTTTCGCGCTGTTATCAAGTATATGCATTTGTTTTGACTTGCAGCGAAGGATTAATGTCGCCGAGATTAGAAGCACAAACGGTATATAATTTGTCGTCATATATAGGATGTTTTGAAATATATAAGGTATAATGTGATGTATCTTATGCAATGATTTTTTGTACACGCTATATAGATTAACGTACATTTTATTTAAAACTCATCTATATCGATTAAAATATGATACAGAAATACTATCAAGTAGAATTTTTCGTTTAGGGGAAGTTCCTACTTTCTAAAACATCTGTGGTAAATTTTTTAAACTTTTATTTTTCGACAAGTGTGGTATAAAATACGGCTACTTATACCTAAATAGATTATTTTCCTTGTGCGACGTTTTTTGCTCGAGCGAATTACGCTTAACGCATTTCGCTAAACTACTTCTAAATTGAATATCACTAACCTTCATGAAAATTATTACAAAACCAACCAATAACATACAGTATCAAAAACTCATAACTAACGAAAGAATGTTGAAGAAATTTACAGCCAATAAGCCGGAAAATTTTCACCCAACGTGATAATCAAACGACGTCCAGAGAAGAACATTTTTAGATTCCGGTCGCTCAACGTGGCTGCAGCACCTCGCGCGTGTACACACACAAAGGAAGCCGCGGTGGCTGCGGCAAACGAGTTCGCGAGCAGCAGCAGCAGGAGCGCGGCAGGAAGGAAGCAGGAAGAAAGAAGAGAGGAAGCCCGAGGCATAAAATGTTCCGGACGGCCACGGAAGATATTACGCGCGTCTCGTAATTTCTGACACTCTCTTTTCAGCGTTTCAAGAACTGCGAGAGGGGCGCGCGTCCCTTTTCGGCGCTCGCTCGCTCTCGCCCCTACGCTCCTGACGTAAAAATGTAATTTCTGAATTTCCTTACTTACACTTTCCTGAATTGAAGAAGAGCTCCGGTTTAGCCGACAGTATAATGAATTGCTTTTTGTGCGACGACTTGAATATTGCACTCTTGTATTATTTTTACTCGCGGCTAAAGTGGAAAAATATGCGTTTCCATTGAAACTTGATACCCGCAGCTTCTATTTAATATAACTATACAGCATATTTCACGTCAGATGCTTAATAAAGACGAGATATGCGAGTACGAAACTTTGGAAATAAAACTCATTTTAAAAGTAATCTCTGAAAGGACCTAAAATAAATAGTATTTGGAGCGTGAAAAACATTTAATTCAGAAACTTTATTTTATCCAGATGAGAAGTTCTAGGAAAGGTTTATCGAATTGTAGTCTAGCTATATTTGTGCTCCACCTACTCCGGTACAGTACTATTATATAAAGTACTATAATTGTGTTTATTTTCTGTTCACGATAGAAAGTATAATGTCTCGCCGACTTAATATTTCCCAACATAATAAAGCTTAATTTGCGCCCATTTATATAACTTTAAAGAGATGGCTAACATATACATCTAGTATATATTATTTGGCATATCAAGTTTATATAGATTTAATTAACAAAACTAGACATTACACAAAAGCCAAAGCAAAATCTAACGCTAAACTGTCGACGGCAGGTATGTGCGGTCCCGTGTATCATTTTCACACTACATCAAACAAAACCATTTTAATTCACCCAGCCATCGTTCTAACCTACCATTCTAAACCATTTTAATCCACTTTCGGGCGAAACGTAATGCCCAGCGATAAATTTCGCCAGTGTGGCGCGTACAGCGCGCGATCATTGCAGGAACGATAAATACACCGGTGCACTGCTAATTTCAACGGCGCAGCCGCGAGAAAGGCGGGGAGAAAGAAATAAACGAGCGCAGCGAGTGACAACTTCTGTTTCGAATTACAATGGCGAGCCGTCGGTGAAAATGTCGGCATTTTTACATAAGTCGACTGAAAGTTTCTGTTCTCTCTCGCGCTCTTAGAGATTGTTCCAACGCGCCGAAGTTTAAGAAACCCTTGAGTGACGTATTATAAGCGTCGCGCCGGTACCAAAGTTAATCTCTGCCGCGGCTTTTCGCTGGACCGGGCTGAATTCATTATGCCGTTGATCTCCGCCGATGCAATGAAAGTCATTTCGCGCGGGCGCGAGGAATAATCGGATCTAGCTGGCGAGTCGGGCCTCGTTTATTTTCGAAATGTGTGAGCGGCGCGGGAATGTAAATGGATATCCGGTATTTTACAGGAAGTGAATGCACACGATGGGCGCGGTTTTAGTTGAGAATCATCGTTATGACGCATGTGATTGTAATAACTGAAAGACGAAGTAGATATAGATAGAATTAAAATGAGGGTTCAACTTTTATTATATATTTTCTCGAAATTTTTATTGTTAAAAGAAATAGTATTACGGCTGTGTTCACAATTTTGAGTAAAAATTGCTAAATTTTATTTTGTCGTTCGTCGCTATTGCTAAATTAATTTGCTAAATCGTTACTACCTTATTTTATAGTATATAACATATAATTTGACTTCCTCATGCACGTCAAAATGTCTAGAGAAAAGTGCTAACACATCTTATAGAGAAATATTGAGTAAACTATACATTTAATTTAGAAAATCCCGTTATTGCATTTTTCTTTAATGAATAAAAAAAATGTCATTAAGCCACTTTTGAAATATTTTAAAAGCTTTGCATTAAACGACGGGCCATTTTAGCAAGTTTCAAGATGTTAAATAATTCAAGCTTATTCAAAAGCGTTATTTATGTCCTTCCATTTCCGCAAAAGCCCAACTTCAATATTACATCATTATTATGATTTCCCACGACCTCAACAACCTACCATCTTACCTGTAACGCAAAAATAAAGAATCTTCTGAAAACCTTGCCATCGAAAACTGAAAACGCCGCACACTATCTTCCTTTAAACCCCAAAAAAGGAAACCAAGCAGAATCAGCGAAACTCTCGAGACAACGCTCTCCTAGAGCCCTGTCGTCGGCCCCCTCATTAAAGCCCAAAAAAGGGAAAGCCCCCCTTGCTTGCGCGGAAGCAACGCAGGCGCGGAAATCTCCGCGGAATCGCCGTGTTAATTAATGGCGTGCGCACCTTCTTCTTAAACAATTTTCCACTTAATAAACGGGCGGGAGGTGCGAGGTGTGCAAGTGCTACGCTCTCTCAGTGTCAGGGGCTACGAGCACGCGCGCAGGCACACGCAAGGTCGAGATTCCCTCGTCGCGCAAAGCGACGCTCGTTAGCGCGCCAGCTGGCATAAATTTTCGCGACGTCTAGAGAGGGCGAGAGAGAGAGAGCGAGAGAGAGAGGAGGGCGAGAGGGAAAGCAAGAAAGGGTAGGTGGATAGCAAGCGTGCGCCGCGCAGTTGCTTTGTCGTGTATTCTAATTTTTTTAAAAGACTCGCGCATTTTTAGATGTGCTGTATACGCTAGAGCCGTCAGTTTACTTCTGTTATAATTTACAGGGTTTTACAAATTTTGTTTTGTCCGCCTTTTGCAGAATACGTTTCTTTATGATACAGTTTCTGCAGGCTTTTTTTCAAATTAAGTTTTATAGCATGGTGGGAGAGTGGGCTGGTAGACAGTAGACAGCAAGAACTAAAATTTAAGCTATGATACATTAAATCAATATGTCATATTGATTTTTCAGGAAATTATAAACAATCAAAGATAGCATAAAAAAATGAATACGATCCATAAAATTGCTTAAAATGAAGACAAATTTTTAACCATTTTCTTATGCTATCTTTGATTGCTTATAATTTACTGGAAAATCAATATTTTTCAACCAATCCAAGCTTAAATGTTAGCGTTTTCTGTCAATTTTTATAATCTTTTTTGCTCGTTTTCGTATCATAAATACTTACATTGTGAAAGTCAATAGAAGAAATATCATTTTTTAACGACAATAACTTATTTTTAAGATTAGGTAACCTATATCTTGAGAAAAAGGGCCTATGACAACTAATTACTAGTACTGGGATTTATTTTTAGGTATGAAAAATCGCTTCTTAAACAATGTCATGCTTATGCACGAACAGCTATGACACGAGCTCTGGTATCAACAGTATTGCCAAATTTCGCTGATAAGCGGAGTTATTAACACTGCTCTAAATTATCTCTGTATCCGACCCAATCTCCCCTGTTCAAGTTAAACCTTACGTACTGACGTTTGAAACATCTCCGACCCTTCACCTTTCAGCAAGGCTCGTATGTATGTGTAAATATGCAACAATCGCGGTAACAGCACAGCGCCTAAATATCGGGAGACCGAGTTACTTCTATATGGCCCAGGGTAATGGCTACTGTACCACCGGTCGATCCTGCTGTTCCTCGCTCAACGTCAACCTTCGGGTGTGCTGCTATCAACTCTAACTTTTAGCTTCTCTTGTGTCCTCTCTCTCTCTGTCTCTCTCTCTCTCTCTCTCTCTCTCTCGCCTCATGCACACGTTTCACGTAGTTTCTACGCTGTATGTCCGGCTTTGAGGTTCTGTAGTCCAGGGAGAGAAAGGAATATGGCATTGGCTTGTTTAAGTCAAAAGTAACTTATTTTGATGTCTCAAAGAGGAAGTTTCGGTTGGGTGGAAAAAAATTTTCAAACGAAAAAAGGATAAAAACTTATTTTAAATCTTTTGGCGGAAAAGTTCGCTATTTTTGAGGAAATTTATTTTTCATGTATGTATGTGCGTCCCTGTGTGGTACTTTGTGTTTGTGGATATGCATAAGGTTACAGCTCAAGAACGCTTTGATCGATTTTTAACAAACGAGACTTATTTATTTCATTTAACAAAAATATTGTCAACAAAAAACTCTGGATCGGTTTCCGTTTATTTTATAGTAAAAAATAGACTTGCGAATTTTCGTTTTTCAGTTATTTAGTTGGATGGTAAGCTGTTACCGTTCAAGAAAATGGAAAATGGAGAACGAAAGAAAATTATGATGAAGTGAGATGAAGTAAGATAAAGCGATCTACAATGCTCACGCAACTTCGGGACATCACCCTTGAACACATACGGTTGAAATTTGAAAAATGTTCTACATAAAGAAAATTACAATGTTTGATATTTCAAACTGACTAAAGAAATATCTTATTTCAATGAAAATACTTTTTGTTTTACTCCTATTATATATCAGAATAGGTACGGGTGGTCCAAAATTAATCGTAAGTATTTTTCTATTTATTCACTCTACTTTTTAAACGTTCAATTTTAGTTACTACAACAGATTGTATACAAACAAACAAAATTTGTCCAACTTTTGACCGATGTACTGGTTTCGAGCACTGAAATTCTATTCTATATATATCTTAACCGCGTGTCAAAACTACTCCACGTTTCTAAACGGAATATTGATGCTTGACCCTCATGCATTTTTATCGTCGCAATAAAAAAACAAATGGGAAGCCGAAGCATTTTTTTTTTTTAAAGCTACGTTCTAAAAAATTGTTGTTTTAAAGGGTCACCAGAATGGATTCAACCGTCGGTACGTAATAAATTTCACAAATTAGAATAAATATCAAGAACTGTAAGAATTATAATATAAGTATATAGTTTCATTTCACGCGACGTCTATCTCATTTAAAAATTATTTTACAAAAATGCAAACTCTAAGCATAACGCCTAAAACCCCACTTTTTAGGACGGAAACAGCCTTCTATCCTTTCGCGGCAAAAAGTGCAACGGATGCCATACGCCTCGCGCCGAGACCATATGTGTCGCGCGCGTCGGCCAAATCATCTCGAAGACGAGTAGCAGCAAGAGCGGCGATGGTGACGGTGTATATACCTACAACTCTTCCGGCTGAAAGCCGAGCCGCGCACCTTGGCTTCACGCACCGATGACTTTCGGGGGATCGATCGCGCCGATCTCGACTTTCGATCTGCGGATCGTCATTACGTCTCGGCAGGATGCTGCTGCTGCTAATACTGCCAGCCGACTCGATGAGAACGATCGCTCGAGCGTTTCCGGCAAAATGGGAGAT
>JAPYZO010004780.1:0-11810 GCA_030522905.1 Torymus flavipes | reverse complement strand
TCGGGAACGATTGACATTACAATACACATGATATTACAATACACATTGAAAATCCCTAGATATTTCCTAGTCGTTCTCCGCGCGACGAGAAAATTATTAAAGGAATTCTGCCGCCTAAACTTAGGAAGGAAACAAACTTATTAAAAGGAGATGTGAGTACCGACGTTATTTTTCAAACGAGTACATCTCAAGAAAATACCAATAGAATCATCCAAAAAAAAATCTAAGTGAAGTATTTACATATACGGAGCGCTTGACAGACGTGTTTTTCCAAAAAAATGATGAGAATTTGTTTAATTAAATAGAAACCGTACTGTCAGTAAATAGGAATCTGTAATTGGCCTACTTTTCAAACGAGCATAGCTAACGAAAATGCTAATAGAATGACTCAAAAAAAAAATCTGAATATAGCGTTTACGGGTACGGAGCGCTTGACAACCGTCTTTCTCCAAATAAATGTTTGAATGTTGATTTAAAAAATAGTGAAATCATGGCTCCACATCACCTTAACAATAGGAAACAAATCAAAGGACTGGCATCCTATGGCTCCTGCATTTAAATGCTTTTTACATGGGAAAATGAGTTCATCAGAATCTAAAGATTCGTAAATACAGATTCTCATAGCTATTTTACTAATACTACTCTGTAAAAAATGTCAATTAAAATAAGAAATTGATGTGATTGCAAGTTAAAATGAAAAATAATCTTAGGACCATTAGTTGTTTTTAAACTCAAGAAAAACTTTATAAATTTTGATTTCATATATAAAAAAATGTGCTTTTATCAACAAATTAAAAAAATTTTACAGGATTATATCTAAAAGAACCTACTATCTTTAAAATGGCAAAACGTGATTTTTTTTATTTAAGTTTTTGATAGCAAAGCATTTTATTTACTTTGAAATGATAAAATAAGAATTAAATTTATGTAAGGGATTTTCTTATAAAAATGATATGAACTATATTGCGTAATTTGAAACTCAATGGTATCCTATACTTGAGTAGACCTCAAAAACGAGCTCAGCGATTCGAAATCCCTCCAGGTACCCTCAGATTTGCGCTAAAAGCTTCGATATACGCAAAAACCGTCTCCTGCGCATGCGCGTGCTGTCGTATACTTAAATAGACCTCGGAAACAAGCTCAGAGGCTCGAAACACCTCCTAGGTACCCTCAGATCCGCGTTAAAAGCTTTGATATACGCAAAAATCCACTTCTCCGCATCCGCATGCATTCGTATACTTAAGTAGACCTCGGAAACGAGTTCAGCGACTCGAAAAACCCCATAGGTACCCTTAGATCCGGACTAGAAGCTTCGATATGCGCAAAAACCGTCTCCTTCGCAGCGTGTTGCACTGTACACTAAAATAGATCTCAAAATCGAATTCAGCGGGTCCAAAAACCCCCTAAGTGACCTCGGATACAAATCATATCCGAATTGTACCATGTATGAATTGTATACATAACTTTTCTACCCGGTTTAAGCTTTGTTCACAACGTCTTTACACGATATGCCCGAGATAGGACGTTCTTACACGCCGACTCGAGATAGGACGTTTTTACGCGCTGAGACGAGATAGGACGTTCTTACGCACCGAGTCGAGATAGGACCTTCTTGCTCCCACCCGACGAGTAATAATGTTTGTTAAGTATAAAACTATACGTTAATTGTTTTCAAAACTGTTTTGGGTTTGAAATTAATAATTACTTAGTGTAGGTATAATTACCTAATTTTTACTTTTGTAAAAAAATTCTTTTAGATTCTTTTGTTCGCGTACGTTTCCGTAAAAAATGTCCGAATCGTAACCGAAAGGTACACAAATGTACGCAAACATAGGTGAGCGTACACATATATACGCAAAAGTAACAGGAACCTACGGTTTATTTTTCCATTCGCGTTATACTAACAATAGATTATTATTATATTAATAATAATAATTAATGAATATTTAATAGTTATTAAGTAATTTAATGACTCATATTAACTATTAAAGAATGTTACAAACAGTTATAAACAATTAGTTACGTCCAAAATTCTACATTTTATAACTATTTTTAACAGTTTATAACTTTTCTGTACAAAAATATTTCCGATAGGGAAAATACCAATAAAAATTGCTGATTTTGTTACTTTCACTACAAAAATACCAATTTTCACTATAAATCGTAGCCATGTTGATGAGAATTTGAATCTGTCCTATGGTTACTATAGAAAATTGTAATTTTTCCTACACAATTTTTCTCTGTGTATATACAAAAATAAATGTAGAATATGTTGAGCAATCCAAACTCCAGAATGCATGTTACTAAACCAGTATATCTATGGCCAAATGATTCATAAAAATGTCTATAGCAGCTACATTTCACATGACTTATTGCAATTCATTGCAGTGCATAACTGTTTAAACTTCAGAAAATAAAATATCAATTGTATCATAGTGAGTGCAGTCGATGTTTGATGACAGTATAGCTTTCCAGCATAAACAAAGGTACTAATGTACTTTTATAAAATATCACACGTTTTCCTTCCTTTAAAAGTTGATTCCAATTGGAGTACTATGTGTTTTACGTAAGAGTGAGGATAGACTTAATTCTTCTTGAGTGTTTTCTACACTTTTAAAAACATAATATACTATACATGTTCACTTCCAAATCCATTAATGAATGAAACAAATGATAAACTTAATCTATGAAAATAAGAAGATGCAGTATAAAAAGTTTGCTAATTAGTTTGCGTGTTAAATTTTCTCAAAATAATGAATTACACAGGCACACAAAAAATAAAAATTGGTCTGACCCAGAAGTCTGATGATCATATCCTTATGAATTTAGAAGCGCTGGTCTCAGATGTGACCTTAATTTTGGTCTATCCCTTCAGGAATTTGAGGTATCTATAACTCTAAAAATTTCGTGTTGTCTGAATTTCAAGTGATATCAAGCTTATCAGTGATACTGTACAGTAATAATCATGCCCTGCATTATCCATTTTAAATTATCTGAATATGACTTTTCTTCTTCAAGATATATTAAAATATTCAGTTAATGTATCTCAAAGAAGAAACAATCATCTTGAGATAATTAAAAATTTTAATAATATCATATATCTTGAAGAAGAAGTCATATTCAGATAATTTAAAATGGATAATGTAGGGCATGATTAGTGCTATACAGAATCACTCACAAATTAATAAAAAATAATGTTTTTGACCTTGAAATTCAGGCACCTCGAAATTTTTAGAGTTATAGATATTTCAAAATCCTGAGGTGATAGACCAAAATTAAGGTCATATCTGAGATCAGCGCATCTAAATTCATAAGGGTATGATCATCGGTCTTCTGGGTTGGACCAATTTTTTTTTTATGTGCCTGCGTAATGTTTACTAAAACATCGAATCGAATTATTAAACTAGTGATAAAAATACTTGTCCACTTTATATATTTGATTTCATTACTTTTTTATGCACAATTTCCTGAATTATATTCACAAGTTTGAAAGCATGACTTTTCTTTATTTAAAAAAATTCTTTGTTTTGTTCGAACAAACTTGATTAAGATGAATGATGACCGGAGAAAGCGTGTGAAAATTTTTAATAATGATTAAATTTATTTTCCTTTATACAATATTTCGGAAACATGTATACTTGCCACATAATTTAATAATGATTAAATTTATTTGCCTTTATACAATATTTCGGAAACATGTATACTTGCCACATAATTTAATCTTCTTTTAGAAGGTTTTTTTAAGGGATTTCACACCTTTTTTAAAGCTTTAATAATTGATTACGAATAATTGAGGATTTAATAATCTCATACGTGGATAAACATAGTAATTTAATGTACTCTCATTTCTTTTGTGGGCGATTTTGTAAACCCATTACGTCAGCATGCATGCATTCAGCCGATCTGGCCCGCTGGCCCCACGCAGGCATGCCAGCCACAGAAAAACAGAAATGATCACGACCGTTTAGAGTTAAAATGTTTTGATACTTTTTATACTACAAAATATTTTGTATGATAAATGAAAATCAAAATAATAATCTATAGGAATTCTTTTTTTGAAATACTATGCAATCAAGTCGATACTCGTTTCATATAACTCGAACGAGACATGTAAATTATTATTCTATCTTTTATTCATTATTACATCTTTTATTCTAATAAACTTAATTGAATTGACATAGATGGTGGAAAAAGCGTGTTGGAATTATTAATAATCATTAAATTTATTTTTCTTTATACAATGTTTCGGAAACATGCATACTTGCCACATAATTTAACCTTCTTTTAGAAGGTTTTTTTCAAGTAATAATTATGTAGGTAATTATTAAATTGTAAATTAATAATTTTAAGGTATTATTACATGCTATTTATTGAATTTATCAATTCATTGTATTTCTTTGATACTTATCTCTTCGGCGTCTTCCTCGAAAACCTTTTAATTCGGCGTTTGCTTCATAACCCCGCCAACTCAGTGAAGACTTCGAAAATCCACCAACTCATAGTATGGTTTCAAAATCCATCTGCGCATGGTGGCGGTCTTAAACACAGTTACATTATGCCCGCTTTATATTAAAAAACGCGTTAAAAGTACACGCATTGTAAAATTACTCTTGGTCCGGGAAAGCCCACCTTACGTCTTTCGCTCACAATATACAATTATTTTTTCCCTTACTTGATTCTACCTATCAGTTTATTTTTTAAGTTATATTTTACAAAATTTAGTAAAACTCGCTACTTTTATACACTCAGAAAAACATTTTGCATTGTGTTACAGAATTATAAGGCGAAAGATACCGGCAAAGTAGTTGTTTACACGACAACTATGGGTATCGTAAGAGAGACGTATTACCGTTGCGTGCTAGTTAAACAAATCTTGAGAACGCACATGGTCAAGTACGAAGAACGGGATATGTACATGTCAACCGAGGCGCAGACAGAGCTGAAAGATCGAATCGGTTGCACAGCCATAGAAGTGCCACAACTTTTTATAAACGGCCAATATATTGGGGTAAGTGTTTTGTTTATATGATAAATTGTATGAAGATATCACTTTAAAACTCCTAATTGATGCAATAATACTTAGAGAATCAGTAATAAGTAATAATGTTATGCAGACCTTTTAAAGACTATATATATATATATATATATATATATATGCAAAAATAAAATTAAAGAATAAAGGCACATTCTTGACACATAGCTTACCGATTAATATAGCTCAAAAAGAGTTAGAAACAATGTTGTTACTCATTTTATCACAAAGATATTGTGTATGATTGAAAATTGTTAAAAAAATATAAATCTTTTTAAATTTAGAATGTGAATCAGAAAATATCATTGTTACTAATAAATAAATCATTTACATAGCATTTTGACATGTTCACACCAGTACTTTTAGATGTTAGGTTGTTGGTGTAAGTGTGCCAGCTAAAAATTTTGTTTTCGTAAATGAATTTCGCAGTAAATCAGCCATGTTCAAAGTTTTGCCAAAATTGATTCAAATAATGCTCATTCATCTACGAAACGCGTTTTTTTTCATTTTGAAAAGTAGAATATGTGAAATTTATAGTTAATCGAAATATTTTAGAGGTATTTTTTTAAAATCAATAAAACCAAAATCTTTTTGATTTTTCCAAAATCTAGTTTCCTTTGCTTTTTGAGTTGTATATCTTGTGTTGAGTTGCTCTTAAAGAATAGGCACACACTTTTACCATATAGTATTGAAAAAAGTGGGTGTTAAAGATGATTCAGTTACATTTTGGAGGTAATCGAAGTCAAGGTATTTATATAATACCAATACGAATAGTTAATTTTTGTAAAGTTCGCACGGGCATTATTATTATATTAGCACTTCTGAGATATACAATGCCTTCACAATTACACATGAACTACTTTACAAAGAAGAGGGTGGTTATTGAAGACTTAACTCAAAACAAGCCCTTTTTACCAAGCTCATTAAGCCCTTCACTTGTAACATATAGCCCAGAATCATAAAAGTTAAATATACGCGCGAGAATTATCATATAGAACTGGAAAATTAATCATAGTGAATAGTGAGAATAAGCTATTTGCGTAACAAATACACAAGTAGTTAATTTTTAAAAAGCAGCTCCGGATTTTTGGTAAAATGCAAGATTTATCTCTTCGGGGTCCATGAAATACTTTGGATTTTAATACCGTACCCGTATAATCAAAGTTTTTCTGGAATTTTTGAGATAGAGTCTCTGCGTTGAAATTTCCTAAATCCTCACTTTTTTAGACAAGAGTCTCGGCATTTAGAGCCTTTGCCACATTAACAAAAAAGAAAGACTGCCAACCCGCCACAAATTTACTCTTGGCTATGCGAACATAAAAAACACTTTTTGTTGCATAAATAAGTTATAAAATAGTCATAACTTATCTCTGAAACCCATAAAATGGCCTGGATATTCTAGCATTTAAGAAAAACAGCAAAAACTAAAATAACAAGAATAATTAATTTCTCAAATCGAATTTTCTGTTTTTAGGACGCCCATATGGTAGAGCAGCTAAACGAAACAGGTGAACTGCGTCAACTGCTAAAACCATACAAGGTCAGTTGCTTGTGGCTTTATGCTGCTACAAATTGCCTTTGAATTTAATTTTTATTTGTACAATATTGCTGTCATTAATCAATCTAAATAATGTCTTACTTTATAGTAATCGATTGATTTATATAAAATATCAATTTTTATAGCAGGAATCTAAATTTTTCTCAAGATTGCTACTTTTACCTTAAAAACTCACTTATATTGAAAAAGCAATTTTTATTAGATATAGCAAAAAAAATAACAACTATACCTACAATTAAAAGTGTCGAGAATTAAAGCCTTTCCGCCATTTACTGCCTTTCGCGAGTCAATCCCATTCTTTGTATTGAGTAGGTTAAACACAAGACAGCGCTAGTGTGCTTGTCCAAAATTATACTATAATGTAAAATACCCAATTGCGTGACAAACTCACAATCTGCCTCTATAACGAGACAGCAAAAAATATTACAATTTTCAACGAGGACGGTAAAAGTATAAATTCGTGAACATTGTTTATGTAATTAACTCCTTAGTTTAGTTAACATTGAATTGATTTGAAAATTTAGTTCATTATAATACAGAGGTAACATTTTAAGGTTATGGTTACATGGACGAATCTTGTTCCAATATTACCTACACCATTTTCATCATATCCCGATGCCAGGACACATTAAAAAATATATGTCCCAGTATCGGTTCCAATCTTTGTCCCACTACTGCGGTAATATTCAACATATCTTATCCTATGCTATCCTCCTATCTTGTGTATGACTTTGATCTTACTTCATTAATTAAAAAAAGTATGAAAATGAATTTCCTTTAGTACAAAACAGTAAAAGGGATCCATAACTAATTATTTATATTCAAGACATTTAAGAAATTTTACGAATTCGTTTTGAAATATACATCTGAACTTTTCTCTATGCTGTTTTTGTCCCGCTATTGGGTATTTTACCTTATGCACTTCTTTCAAACATGGAAAGATATGTCATTTTTTTATTTTCCTAACATCTGCCTCATTTTATGGTAAAATTATTTCCAATTCATTTTTGCTTTCTCAAAGAGAAAGCTTTGTAACGGTGACAATTTTCCAATCAAAGATTTTGATGAATTTCGATGTTTTTGAGGTTTTTCAGTTAGAATAATAAGTTTTAAAAAATGTATGTTTTTTTTTGGCTGAGGATGGGAAATCTTTCATAAGATACTTATAAAGTAACTAGTGTCCAAATTTCTACCGACTAAAACCCCCCTCGTGTGATAGCCCTCGCAGTATCTAGCACCCACCGGAACTCCTTTTCAGTATTACTTCGGTGAGGCTTGTTCTGGTCCCGAAGGACCCCTCTTCGGAAGCTGTATTTCTTAGCCTTTCAGTCTTTTCTTTTCATTTATCTCTCCATTTCTTCTTTGGTCTTGATTAACTTCCTGATAAAGGAAAGTATCCTGTCCCAACTGTCTGGCGACTTGAGGATGGTCGCTATTATGTTGTCTTTCGATAATGGTGTACCGACTTGTGCTGCTAGTTCCCTCCCATCCTGCTCGTGCACGGGGCACGCGAATATTGCTTGTTCCCCGTCTTCTTTTTCTCCGCATAATCGGCAGTTGCTGTTGGGTCTATGCCCTCTCGTAGCTAGACACACTCCAAAGCACCCGTGACCGCTAAGTCCTTGCGTGAGGCGGTATTCCATCGAGCCGTATTCTCGGTGTACCCACCGGCCCATCTTTGGTATGAGCTTATTCGTCCATCTTCCGTCCTTCGACGAGTCCCATTTCTCTTGCCATCTCTTGAAAAGGGTCTCTCTTTTTTATCCATATAATGTTCTTCTCTTCTTCGGGTAAGTATTCTTGTCTCTGACAGTACTCCTCCTATTCGGCCCATATTTCTTTTCTCTCAAGAGCTAGCAACCTGCTCGGAGGAACCCCTGAAAGTACGTTGGCCGCATCTCTTGACAATGAGCGCTATCCACTGATTATCCGCCAATTCATCTTGTGCTGCACTGCGCCCATATGCTTATCCACTAAATATGCAGAAATTCAATCTGCCCAAGCAGGTGCCCCATACGGCCCTCCTATGCGTTAGCATAAGTCGCATCAGTAATGTGCAAGCAATAGACGCCTTCATTGCTGCTTGCTTGACATGATGCTTGAATGACTATTTCCTGTCTAGCCACACTCCCAAGTACTTTATCTCCTGTTTTACAGGGATTACTTTCCCGTTGATCTCAATCCAGGGACCTTCGTACTCTCTCCAACGTGTTACCAAGATCGCAAAAAACGTTTCGTGTATGTATGTATGTATATATGTATATATGTATGAAACCAAATTTTGTCCGCGTCATAACTCTTGTGCAAATGGATGAAACTAGATGAACTTTCGCATGCACATTAGATATGCTTTAACTTAGAACTGATTCAATTTTGGAGTTAAATGGATGACTTTAAGGTCTTATTTTTAAAATTTAACAATTTTGCAAAAAAATGTTTTTTTCTAAAATAATTCTTTTTTTATTTGAAAGATATGCAAAATGGAGATTGATATTCTTAGAGTACATTCGATATGCTTTTAAATTATGTATTCTAAAACTACTCACAAGTTATTTTTGATTTAAAAATGCGGATTTGAAAAAGTAGGTACTTTTTAGAAAAATTAACTCATTTTTTTTTATACCTTTTTTATTGAAACACGAATTATAATACTGTTTCAAATTAAAACTGATTCTCAATTTAAATATTCGATAAAGAAATGTCATGAAAATATTGAAGAAACTCTTTGAGAAAGCATTCTGCTAATTCAGTTAGGAGTGGATTTACATTGTACCATGTGACGACCCAATTTCATTATTTAATAAATAAACATTGTAATGTTTATTTGGGAAAACTATTATTTTAGGCGCTCCGTGTATGAAAATACTATACTCAGATGTTTTTTGTGTGATTCTATCAGTATTTCCATGAGATACGCCTGTTTCAAAACTGGCAAAATTGTAAAAATACAGCAAAACCCAAGATATTTTCTTCAAAAATTCTTATGATTTTTTAAAATAAAACTTTATAGAACCTATACACTTTATGCCATGTGGGCGTCAATTATTTTAATTATATATCTATAATGCCCTCTTTTTATTTCTAAAAATCATTAGAATTTTTTCAGATATTTATGAAAAATCGGAGCCTATATAAAATAATTACGTAGTTACCAACACATCCCTATTTTTATTATTCTTTCTCAATTTTGAACATTCTATAATATTACGCATTTTGGAAGGACACGAGAAGTCAGTTACTTTAGCAGGTATGGACCTCAGTTCTCCCTTATATAAGGTAACTTGGGGTAATTCGGCCACCTTAAGCCAAATATTTTCTTTCTCCTTCTGTAAACGCGTTGGGACAAAATTGTAAAAAAGACTTTAAAGTATACTAAACATACTACCAAGAAAAGAATTAGGAACGCCCTAAATGTGATATTGGATTTGTGAAGTGCAAAAGTGTAAAATGTGCGTTTTGGACAAATTACCTACTGACATGTTATCTAATTCGGCAAATATTGACAAAAATAGAATAAATTAAGTCATAAATTATAAAAATTAATAAAATTTATGTTTTTCAATATGTAAAATCTGTATTTAATTTTAACTCCTATGAATAATTCTTAGCATAAAGGAATAAACGAATACATTTTTCATTATATGCATTCTATAAATGATTTTGGAATTCTATATGGGGTCTCCGTAAGCTAAAGGAAAAATTCAATTTGATGAATAAAATTGATTATTGCAAATGATATTTTTAAATTTTCTTGCCAGAAAAAACACACATAAATGACTTCGTAGAAGTAATACGAACTTCCCACCTTCTCATATTTATTAGATCACATTTTTTTTATAGATTGGCCGAATTATGTGGAGTATAAACGCAAAAGTAGTTTGCTTTTACAAAATACAAAAAAAAAATTATTTTTAATATCACTTCCATACTAATTTCAAGGTAAAAGTCTCAAATTTCTGCCCGTATCACTTTCAATTAGGGTTTTCAGCTTATATTTCGACTATAAACGAAATACTTGCTTTTTTGACTTTATAAGACGTCCGACTCGTTGAAATTTCATAATAAAAACTTGCATAACAATGTAGTGATCATTTTTAAACAATTAAAAACTGTACAAAACATATATTTTTCATATTTGGAAGCTAGCGACATCGGTTATTTAAGCTTTCAGATAAGTGAATTAGTGAAGTGGCCTAATTACCCCAACTTACCTTACTTGGCGGGCCCGACGGTTTACATTTCAAGATGTAGAGATGGTCATTTTCTTATAAATAGTCATATGTTTAACTTCTACCGATTAAATACTTATCCGTTAATCTATCAATCTGTTCTTAAGCAGAAAATGCAAAATCGCGTAAAAATATTATAATATGAGCTCTCATATTAAAATTTTGGATATTGGATCTCATATGGAATCTCATACGAGATTCCATAATATAGGTATAAAATTGCAGATGGAATCTCATACGAGCTCTTCTACGAGATTTAATGTCTGGAATTCTCATATGAGATCTCATATCGACGCCTCCTAGCTCGAAATTTCAAAGAAATGCAATTAATTAGATATGATTCTAATCCGCGCGAACATTTAAGATAATTTTAACTCGGATTATTGTGCAATAAAAATTCAATTCAAGTTTCGCTCGAAAATAATTCTAATTCAGCCTACAGGAAATAAAATTCAAACTCGAGAACCACGCATGACGATTCTTATTCGATTGCGCGTGCAGTATAAGTCTAACTCGAGATTCTCTGTAGGTATAATTCTAATTCGAACGCTACTGCACTACAAAAATATTAGTATTTTATACTACATATGTATATGTAACATTAATAATAAATATGTTATTTTTTGTTCTTACACAAATTACAAATTTGTTCTCTTGCTTAATTGGTTATATGAATATTAAATACTTTTGCTGCTCACAGTATTTAATTTATAATAAATACGTTCTTTGCTTTTTATACAAAATAAAAATGGTTATTTCCCATTTTATTATATTTATGTTATATTATTGTAGAAGGTAATTCGAGGTGATTCGGCTACTAATTAGGCCGCTTCTTTAGTTGTCTGCCCCATTTATTCGAAAGTATACACAAGTGACTAATGTCGGTAGCCTTGAAATATCAAAAATATATTCAAATTCGAATATGTAGATATTAAAGATAATGGGCTTACTTCCGATTGATATCCAAACCCAGAGCCAAAAATAGTATATT
>JAPYZO010004779.1:0-10912 GCA_030522905.1 Torymus flavipes | reverse complement strand
ACTAAAAAATAAGTAAAGAATCGTTCATAGTGAATTATTGATATTTTAAGTAATGGACTAACTTTTGACGTGGACGATATAGCCAATACAACCTTAAGGTGATATGCTTTACCGACATAATTTTAGAATGTCTATATCTTTTGCAAATAATAATAGAATTACTAAAAAAAAATTGACTGACGTTCGTCTTTTTCAAAAAAAATCATGAGAATTTATTTAAATAAGAACCATACTGTCGGTAAGTAGGTCTCTGCAATTGTGCTACTTTTAAAAAGAGCATAGCTAACGAAAATGCTACTAGAATCACTCAAAAAAAAATCTGAATATAGTGTTTACGTGTACGGAGCGCTTGACGTTCTTTTTCCAAATAAACGTTTGAATGTTGATTTAAAAAATATTGAAATTCACGGTATTACATGGCCTTAAACTCGCACTTTATGTCCGCAAAACAGGACGTACAATCGTACTTCACGCCTACTATAATGAAAAGTCATTTTCGAGAATTTGCCCCCTATAAGACATGTAATAAACGGTCTCTTCCTCCCGCTGTAGCGGGGCGGCCTCGCTAGGCGCTCGAAATGCTCGATTTTCCATCCACTTTTCTATGCAGAAAAAGGGCCTTTTTCATGTACGTGTTGAAAAAAAGAAATTTACGTAATGTTATCGCACATTAATGAAAATTACATTTTTTTTTTAAATATCTCTTGATAATATTATTTTTAAAAAACTATAAAAATTAAATTTAAAATTTCCATCACCTTAAGGGTAGGGTATATTGGCAATCATTACACAAGCTGTTTGAAAAAAAAAATTAGTATGTGTTAAAAATAGTTTTGAATTATTTTGTTATAAAATATTCATTGATTGATAGTGGATAAATTATGTATTATTTCTGTAGCCTTACAATATTGGAATACTATACATTTTTTAAGAAAACAAATAGAGTAAAAAGATTATATTTTAACAGTTAAAGTGTTATCCTGGTTGAAAAATTGGCACCCAAAATTGCACATTTCTATTCATTTTTATAAGCCTTTTATTTTTTGAAAAAATTGTTTAGCACTCAAAAATCCTGTCAAATAAAAAGTCTTTAGATTGAATAATAAAATTAAATATAACAAAACAAAAAATACAAATAATAAAATATAAAATCATCTAAACTCATGTTTTACCAATACTCAACCTGTTGATAACATTAGCTTTTAAACTTACCAAGTAATGCAAGTTTAACATTTTGGTGATAATAACAAGCAGTAGCTCTACCAGAACCACTGCTGCCTGCTAAAATACAGTTTATAGGTCTCAAAGTTGAAAATCTTGTGAATCCTATATTTAAGTCTGAGTATTCTTCTTTGAAGCTTTGATAAAGCTCCTTCAAATTTAACAGCAATAGAGTTTTCTGAAGACACTGCTTGTTACCATTTTTACCTTTTACATGAATAACATTTTTTCTTAGTGGCATGACAAATGATACATCATCTCTCAAATACAAATTTTCTATTAAGGTTTTAATTTCTGGTAATAGATGTTTTCCTACAAAATAAATTTAAAAATTACTCATATTTATAAATTATAAAAGTGGTATCTTAGTACAATTTTTAATTTTATAATAGTTTTCAGTAATTAATTTAAAAATTTAAGTTATTGAAAAATATTTTAAAAACAAGTGTTACTAATCTCTTAAACACAAAACTTTAATTACAATTTGGATTAGGTATACTTATATTTTTAATCTTAACAAACCATTTGCTGAAGTTTGTATTAACGTTATATCTGCATCCAGGTTTTTTCTAGCGGCGTTTATCATTCTCAAATTAGTATCAAAATGATTCATAATATTGGTAGCACTCCAAGATTTTGGTATCAATTTTAATATCTGTATTTTTTGTGCACGAGTACATGACTCAATATGAAATAATTTCTTCAAACCATCTAAACATCTCACTGAATCTTTAATGAATTTTAGAGGTATAACTATTATACACTCATTTTTTCCCTTTGGTACATAATTATTAGATAATGAGGTATTTGGTAATACAGACAAAGACGTACGTAAGACATCTACTTCCATTGCTAAAATATAATATTCTTTTATATAAATAGTTTAATTTTAATAATTCTTGATTATTCAATCATTTTATTATTTCATTCATTTACATTTTAAGTTATAAGATCAATCAGTTTGAAATGTGATTTTTTATACATTATTTTTATTATTTTCTCTATATTAAGAAATATCTTTTGTAAAACTCTAGGACTTCAATATTTAAATTTAGAGATTACAAAATTAGCTAATAAATTGTATCAAACCTATGTGAAAAATTAATCAAATCATAACATACCTTCTTGTGATTTGGTTGAAGACTCTGGTGCGTTTTTTAGTTGCTTGAGCTTCTTATTTGTGATGTGGCGGCACGCAGTACAAATTAATTCGTCACGAGTTTTATCTGGATATAAGTCTAATTGTGATTTGGTGAACTTTCTTAGTGATTTCGTTCTACCATGCTTTGGTAGTTTCATTGGATTACAGCATCTACTGTAACAAACTTTACTTGATGGAAATTTGTTTTTAGATTTGGGGGGATTCTTACTGGCAGCATTTGAATATTCCATTTTCTCATCCATCGATAATTTATTTGCCACCAGACTATTTTCTTACTACACAAAATGTTCAAAATAGCATACATACACAACAAATTCGAAAACCGAAATAATTATATTTACAAGCGCACGCCGCATACTGCAGACACTGCAGTCTGCACATAAAACGATTCTCTCATTCCAAAAAATCTAAACGATACCTATTACCTATAGCCAACTTCAGAGCGCACCTCTCGAATCGAAGAGTTCCAACTTCCAACAACCGGTATCGCTGCTGTATACTTTTTCGCATATATATTGAGTGGCAGATTAGCACTGGCGAAAATAGGCGGTATATTCAGAATGGTTTTTCCATTATATAGGTAAACTGTGAAATTGCCGCTGCATATGTGCAGGGGGGTGATTAACGTATCTCTTGTCTCTGTATTACGCACTGACTTTGTACCATATATATATATATATATATATAAGTATCCGTACAGCGGCTATGAATCCTAAGCGATGTGACAACAATAACAGACTAAGTGTTTTAAAGCACTTATAACTTATAAACAAATTACATTGGCCTATTATAAGAACTTGAGATTATAGCTTTAAACGAATTGTCATTATAAATTCAAATAAATCCATTTACTACATAAATTATTACATAATAGTAATAAATGGATTTATTTGAATTTATAATGACAATTTAATTTTAATCTCATAAGTAAAGTCTAGCTTATACTTAGGCCAATGTAATTTGTAATAATATAATAATTGTTTTTAATAATCACCTTTACTAAAGTATATAAAAAATGATTATTAGCAATAAGAAGTAAAGTTTTGATATCATAATGCATAGATTATTCGTATTATCAAGTTTTCAAATTATATATATGTTATGTACCTAATTATAATTTTTACATTGAACTTAAATATTTGAAAATTATTATAAAATTAATATAGCACATTTAAAAAATGGCTATTTGATTTGTGTATTTACTATAGAGAAACTAAGTAGGGAAATAATAGTACATTATGCACCAAAGTCTGTTGTAGCATGTACGATTTTATTATCTGAAAGCCGCAAAATGAATTTTCGCGCCCCATATAGAAGTCGCAAAAAACTAATTGTATTCATTGGCCTTACCTTTAGTATTTCGCGGCCTCTACCTATGTATACGGGACGGAAAAATTCATTTTTCTTCATTTTTATAGCACAAAACTGTCTTTTAGCTCAATATTAAGATTAATTTTAGATTATCAAATGCACAATTATTAGTTAAAGGTGAATTTCATAATAAATATTAATAGTATATACATAAATAATAAAGAGCATATAGCAATTATCACAATAAGAAACAGTTTTGTTCCTTTTATCATGTATGTAATAAGTATATACTTATATTTCGAATAATTTCAAGTTTAGATTTTTTTAGTTGAGAATTAAATCATAAAATTTGAATCTTAGCACAAAAATTTGTGTACAGCCTTAACTTAAGAATGTTTACTGAATGTTTTTTCCTCTGTTAGGCTTGGTAATTTCGAATAAATTCACAAAGTTCAAACGAATTTTCCGTCGTCACGCGTTTTTGACAAAAAAGCCCCCCTCTGCCTTTCTCACATACAAAGTCATCTTTCGCTCGTAATAGTACTACTTATTCTTATAAAATTATATACAAATCACCTCTGCCACAATTCATCATCGTTTCTAAACACCGAGCGCGTTACGGAAGACCGAAACCGGACCAGGTCAGCGCAAGAAACCACCGACCGACTCTCTCACCCCATGGGCAAAAAGTGCATCTGCTTTCTCGCTCAATTTACAGCGAATCGTTTGTAAATCTAAAGACTCGCCGCGTTAATCAGCACGCCCTTTTTTCTCTCTTTCTCTCTGTTCGCCAGGCGAAGAAACACATGACCGTGACGAAGGTGATCTTCTTCGCATCCTACATAGCGCTGAAACTGCTCCAGTCTTTCACCTACGCTTATTACGGCTCGCTCGTCGCCCAGGAAGTATGTACTTATATTGTTCACGAGATTCAAGTAAATTTGCATGAGCATTCTTTTTTTTCTGCGTGACTAAGTAGATGTGCTTCGCGATGGTTTAACGGCCTGCTACATGCGTTGAATGAATCGCATTGTTGTGTTTCTTTTTTCAACGATGTGTGTAAATTTGATATTCACAGCATTGATGAAAGATTAAGTTTCTAAATGAAATCTGTATAAGTTATGATATTATTTAGAGCGTGAAAACAAATTTTGCTTTGTAAGAATAAAAGTTACGAAAAAAAATAATTTAACTCATTTTAGCTCCCATTATCTTTAAAACTATATTGATCTTATAATATTTATCATTATGATCAATTATTTATAATTTTGTACTTCTCTTGCTTATTATAATTAAATATTGTTTGCTAGAACAAATTTTTCATTGTTATTCTTCAGTTTCTTGCCATTCAAATATAATATTTCAGGGTTCTATGAAAATTTAGAATTTTTTGCAATAACATGCGAGAAATATGATGTTCCGCATACTTACTAATACAAAAAGTATTGTTGTATCTCATGCGAGCAGGTCGCGCACTCGCCCGTATGAGAAATTTCTATAAAGTTTTCACCCACTGAAAAACCTGTAAAAAATCTGCAAGAAATTTCTACAATGCTTTAACCCACAGAAAACCTGCAGAAATTCTTGCAGAAAATATTTGATAACTGTACAATAAAAATTAATTATATTTTCTTACTGGGCGTTTTAGTCTCCTGCTATAACTTTTTAATATTTAACAAAATATAATTAATTTTTACATAGATACGAAATATTTTCTGCAAGAATTTCTACAGAATTTTCCTGTGGGCGAAAATTTTATAGAATTGTACGGTTTTTTTCACGGGCGCGTATATGGAAAATACGATTTTTGTATTCGTTGTAAAATATATACTATTTCTCTGTACCTATGCGATACGTATTATATAATTTATAAATGTTCCTGTTTTCTATATTTCTAATAATTACGTTGATATATGTTTATGTACGTTATGCTTCTACAACAAACCTTTTTTTCTATATTATTTTTATCGATGGCACACCAAATGCACTTTTGCACTAAATAAATTATTTTTTCACAATAATTGATGAATACTGTAGACTATTATTAAAAAAAAATCATTTTGAATTCACGTTTATTCGTTTTAATATGCGTACCTGCACTCCACCGTATACGTGGCCTACGAAAGTTATAGTATATACACACAAAATAAATGCAAATCAAGTGAACGTTTTAGTTATAAACTATTTTAAATACATTGTAGAGCGAAAATTGTCAAAATGCCATTTACACATCTGATTGGGCGGGTTCTGGTGACTTGCGATTAATGAAAGACGTTCTAATCATTCAATCGCAAAGACCAATCGTTTTAAGAGCCAACGGATTCTTTATTGTATCAATGACAATGTTCGAAAAGGTAAATGAAAAATGCACGTTGATTTTTACAAGATTCTTAATTTATTTCCTACCTAGTTAAAATCTTTCGACAATTTTAAAATACTATACATATGCGTTTATTTTCCATCTAGATTGTCAATACAACAATATCCTATTTCCTGATGCTGCAAACCGTAGAAGAAAAGTAGAGTCGCCGGAGCGATGGATATTTTTATAATATATTATATGTATATAGAACATTTTTACCGTGTGATTATATGAATAAAATGAGTAAAACGCAGACGACGTGTAATGTTCGTAAAATGTCAACAAGTCCTTCATTACTCGTTACAATTCCTTTTTAAAACTTGTGGTTTCTCACTTTTAGAAGACATACTTGGTTTTTGGAATTACGCTAAAAACGGCAAATCTGCGCCGCTTTTCACTTTATATCGTCAACTGCGATAGCTACAATCATGCGTCGCGATAAATTTTTATTTCGACAATTCGACGTCGTACGCAAAGCCTATTTTTATATATATATTCGAAAAAGTTTTTGATGCTACGAAAATTGTGTTTCATTATCTTACGTTGAAAATGTACAAAAACTTTTTTATTTATTTTTATCCGGGAAATAACTTCGCTACTGGCATACAATAATTGTATCTATTACAATATGTTCGGTAAAATTATCGAAATATGTACTTACAGTTAGTAAACTAACTTTTCGACAATTTTCTTATATTGTAGTATCTAAAAATATTTTATACTATGTAAATGCAACAAAGTTTGTTTTATCATCAGAATTGAGCAATCATCTTATGATATCTACAACACACTCATCAAAAGTTCCACAGCAATTTTCTTGCCAACTATAGTCAGGAACGTCTATTTACTATATTTGTAACACGAAGTATAGGTGACTAACCTCGATAAGTTACCGTAAATATATCTCAAACAATGAATGGGAAGTACTTAATAATTGGAACAATACATTTTAACGAAAGAATCATCTTTAGAAATAGTACTATAAAATGTAAAAATGCAACATTGTGTTATACTAATTATCAAGCACCAAGAAATACAAAGTAAATATAGATATTATAATAATAATACAGAGTTTATCTAACTTATAATATTTAATTTAATATTTTTCACAATGGTTAAAAAAGTAAACTCTAGAAAATAACAGAGCACTTATATTCAATCAGAAATTAAAATCGCTGATTATATCGGATTTCCGATATAATCAGACCGATTATATTAGAAAGTTTTATGATTATAAAATTAATTAAGCAAAAATATTTTACGAATTGAAAGTAATATATTTATACTTTTTGTTAATTTCATATTTTGAAGCCATTTGAACCAACTAATCAAAAAACAATATTAAGATTTCAGCAATAAAATGTATACATATATAGTGCAGATAAGATATAAATTTGATGACACAAACGTAAGGTCTTTTATATTTTTCTTTTTCAGAAATGAACAATTTTTATATTATACTTTTTAAGTAAATGAGTATAGATATCTTGAAGTTTTACGAACATATTCCATAATGTACTTAATCAATTTTCTTATGCTATTGAAAAGTCGTTTATAATAAAAACTTAAGGAAGTTTTATGTTATGGTATATGAAAAAACATATTAAAAAACATACATCTCCTATTTTACTTAATTTTACAGTATAATACTTTCTTATAACACGTAATAAATATGAGAGGAGGAACAATTTTTGTACTATCTCAATAAATTTCAAGAAACTTAATTATCTTTATTCATGTAACAGTACAGATAACATTTTTATTATGCGTACGATATTTTTTTGAAATATTTTTTGAAATTTTAAAAATCGACTTGGCAGGTAGTATGTAAAATTTAAACAATTTATAAAAAAATTTGTAAGCTTGATGGTTTTAAATTGAAATCTTACTGTGCATGACATGTGATGATTACTGCCACTCGGTGGCAAATGGATGCTCTTTCAAACGAAAGAAATTATAAATTAATAAAATATTGCATCCGACTCGTTAACATATAATTAATTTGTTCGATTTTAGAAAACAAATAATTTCGAAGAAAGTTAAAAGCTCTCAAAAAGTCGTGTTAAAATTTCTTTGGAGAACGCTTAATCTACAAATACTCTTTAGTCGTTTTTGCAATGAATTCTCGTGTGTGATTGGTCCACAATTTTGTTTTATCAATGAATATTTCGAACATTTTTGTACCTTCGATGTGGTACTGTTTTAAAGGTACACCCGTTTGCGATTCAACGTACCTGAAGACTTCTTCAGAACGCCGTTGGTCATAAAGTGGAAAAATAGCTATTACTAAAACTGTCAATAAAGCAAAGAAGGCTGACCACATGATCAATAACATAAATGCTTTGCACAATAAACTAATTATTCCACCTAAAAACATAATTATTTTGTATTAATAAATTTTATATATTTATAAAAAAAATTCTAATAACTAAATTATAAGAATTTTACCTTGAGAATCTTTTGTTTTAGTTGAGTCTTTTGATAATTTTGATTTAGGAGATTTGGACAAGTCATTCTTTTCTCGAGGCTGTTCTTTTTTAACATTTGGAGATTTGTCCTTTTCGGAAGCCTTCTTTTCTGCATTCTTCTTCTTCTTTTTCGCTTCTTTCTTGTTACTACTTGCATTCTTCTCATTTTCTATAAAAAATAAAATCCAAGAAATGAAAAATTTGAAAAAAAAAATTACATTAGATATGTTCATAAAATGAATGTTTTTACCTTGAACAGCAGTAACACGTCGTTGCTTCTCCTCCTCTATTGTTACTTTGACATTTGCCAGATATGTGACAATATTTCGAGCACAAGCTTGGCATTCACTGGCGTTACTGCATTGACCAGCTATACTGGCAACTGCAGGTGTCAATGGATTCTCTTTTAAATCCAGCCATTTCAAATTCTTCAATTCTCCCAAGCTTAGAGGTAATCTACTAATCTTGTTACTGTACAAATCCAAATGCTTTAACTGTTTGAGTTCCCCAAAATTCTCAGGTATTTCTGTCAGCATGTTCTTACTCAAATCTAGCTTGACTATTTGTGTCAATATTGCAAAATTTTTCTGGAATACATAAGACATTGTTTACTACAAAGCTGCACATTTTCAAAACAAAAAGTCTCAAAATCCTCAAATTTAATACTTACAGGTAATGTAACAAGGGCATTGTTAGATAAATCTAAGTGACTAAATCTTTTTATAGTAGCCTGTAAAAAAGAGAAAATGACATCAAATTAGCTCCACAATTGATAAAAGAAATTATTACATTTAGAGAATTCATCTATATATATATATATATACTTACAATTTCTCTAACAGGCACTTCCTCCAAATCACAAAGACTGAGGTCCAGTGTATCATCCTCCAGCTTATCTTTAATATCCTTCACGCTCATTTTTCCCGACATGATGCTTCCTGCAATAAAAATACCTTTTATAAACTTCCTCTAATCTACGTCTCCATCCCAAAAACTTTCTCAACCCCGCTAAACCGGCATATGTTTAGTCAACAAACAATCCCCCCCGCCTAATTCCCAAAACAAAAAACAGAAGAAAGTCAACCTACTCACCGTTATTATTGCCCTTCTTCCCTCAATGAAAAATCTCTCTCCAACCTCGGGACTCAACCGTCGGCCAACGAACTCTCTCTTCAGTCGTTGCGACCTCGCGAGAAAAATTTGGCGGAGAGCGGCTCCTCAAACACTCGTTCAACGGCTGATTAAGTATGTTGCAAATCGTCGACGTGGGAAAAACGTACACGATAGTCGTGTGTGATGATATGACGCCGCGCGGCTCTGACTGCTGCGTGCGTGTATACTGTTTACGTGTGAATATGAGAGAAGAGCAGCGGCACGTCATCGACTGTATAAGAACGGCTAAGAAGGGGTGCGGATTGCCACGCGTCGAAAGGGACTGTTTTGCCGGCGTTGGCCGTGTAATGGAGTCTCTCGGGCCTCGATTAGGAGGGAGGCAATGAGGTCGGGTCGAATCGTCGAGATGTGGGTATCATCGTGTACCGTTGCATCGCGGATGATCATCTGTGTTTGGATGAGTCTGGAGGACTCGGTTGGTTAAGGAGCAATCTGGCTTATCGATGCTGCGCTGTTTGCATTTGCTCCGAAATGAACATAACGAGATTTTTACAGAATAAACTTACAAGCAGACAGTATAGTACTTGTGAAGAATAAATAAAAAGTTATTTTAAATTATGATAATAATATTGATACTATTATTCAGCTCCGAAGATTGCTATAAATAAGTTAAAGAATACATGTCGGTTTTTATTAGATATATAACTTCACTCTTTATTATTTCTAGAAAACTTGTTATTCTACTTGCGGTATAATTGTCGTATATGTAAATTTCTGGCTATTAAAAGATAATTTACTTAATTTAATTAACGTTTTAATTTATAAAACGATATTCCAGAAACAGGTCATTTCATAAAAATTTAAAATTAGAATAATGGGTGAATTTTAATATTATTTTACGAAGCACAGACAAATGTGACATTTATTTTTAGAAATATCCAATCTTTATAAATACTGAAATATAGGTAGGTCAAACGAACCATAATAATCAAAAAGATATTAATGTACAAAAAGACAGCGTTGATGAATTTTTAAACGCCGTAAAAATATATCAAATTTAATTTTTTCCTACATACGTTTCATTATATTTATATTTTTGAACAATAATAACAAATTTTTCGAATGCCATTCATAGGTATATAACAACGCGTGATGAGACAAATCGTACATTTTTTTTATTATTATTACTCGAGCAAGTAACAGTCTTATCTTAAGAGAGATTTTTCACTATTTAAAATTCAATCAAAATAATTTTGTGCTGCAATTGAAAATTTC
>JAPYZO010004778.1:0-10913 GCA_030522905.1 Torymus flavipes | reverse complement strand
TTATTAATCAAGATAGTAATAAGATAATGGTGAATGAAGAACCAAGTGTGCAATACGTTCTGCCGACTTGACCTTGTAGCCTTCAGCTACTTGTGTTTTGAAATTGACAGAACCATGAACTCTATTTATACTAGTTTTAAGTTTTTAGTTATTAAGAGCGCCAGACTAGCGAATAGGAGTCCTCTCCTCTGCTAGATTACTTACTTTTTTGTAATGTAATGTATTTATGTATAATCATACTATGTATATATTGTACAAATACTCTGGTTTCAATAAATTCAATAAATTCAAATAAAATTTCATCTTTTACGATTGTATTACTTTATTCAGAGATTTTTTTTTCATTTCCAACGTTTTTCCTGTAGATCTCACTTGAATACGAGTTAAAAATGCTTTGTCATCTGAAAATATACATACAATTTTAATATTTATTATTTCGGTGGAGTAAATCGTATTCCTTTTATTTTTATTGTTTGTATGCAGACTTCTACATTTTTGTACATTACGGAAATATGTATTTCTATACTTATAAGTTATAAGCAAACTGATAAAATTTATGCATATCGCACATAAACTATGAATATCACTTACAAACTAATGGAATCAAAGAGCAAAATTTACTCATAAAAAATCATTTTTGAATTATAAATTTGTATTTTACACGATTTCTCATACGTTTATAAGCTAATACAACTACAAAAACTAACAATTTTTTTTAATAATTTTTGCCTTGTACTTCTTCTTGTCTTTGTATTTCACGTGTGTTATTTCTCCTTCCTCGACATTTAGGGGTATAAAGCGTGTTCCTCGACAATACTTTCCGTGTAATGATCCATCCAAAATATTTACACGTACATAGTGATGCTGGTAAATAATCTTTGAACGTTGAAACGAAATTGACGTTTTTCAAAGGTTCAGAAAAATAGAAACAAAACAGTGCTAACATTATTGACGTCATGTATTCACAATAGTTTCATTAAAAGGTTAAGAATATTGTTTGAAATTTTTGAACACCAAGATGTCCAAACGACCGATTCAATTTAAAGATTATAGCTTGTCTTGAAAAAAGCGCTCTAAGGGACTTTCTGATATAAAAGCAACTTCAGTACAAGAAGAAGGAACGTTAGAACCAGATGTAGATGGCTATAAAGTAAGTTGCTCCCTCTCTCGCTCTCGCGACCTCGCTCTCTCCCTTACTTTTTAAACATAACTTTTTATACATAGTGAAAAGGGGAATACGTAAAAAAGCTGAGAGATCCAAGAATGATCGTACTGAAGAAACAGTGCAGGAGCATATCACAACTGCGGAGACCTACTGAATCTGATGTCTTCAAAATAAAGAAGTGCGGCCAATCTACGTACACCAACATCGTAAGAACTATCAAAGGGGCAGCTAATTTCAATGTCGTGCAAGAGAGGGTCACCTGAATCAGGCGCACCAAAGCAGGAGAATAACTCTTGAAAATCGACAACCCTAGTGTCGTGACCCTAGAACTGCCTTCACTGGTCTGGTCTACCCTCCCGGGCTCAGCGATACTGCAAACGTTACCCCACAAGGAAACAGTCGATATCAAACATCTGGACGACTATCGCTCGTCCAAGAGCCTTGGCTATAGAAAACAAAGATTACTGGCCTGAGAGGATGCGGTCAGCTGATGTGCGGGAGGGTGGACAACTCTAGAGCCTGCCTCTTGGTTAAAGGTTTAAGAGTGGAAGCCCTACCCAAGTACTGCTTAAGCTACCTGGCGACGGCTAAGTTTTGGTACAATGACGATAAAGGTGGCATGCGGGAAGTGGTTGTCGCATCAGTCTATTTCCCCTAGGAATCGAACCTCTGCCCTACGGCGGAGGGCATAGAATTAATTAAAGTTTGTGAGGACAAGAGGTGGGCCCTATTGTTTGGGTGCGATGCTAACGCACACCTTTTGGCGTGAGGTAGTTCGGACACCAACAACAGTTTCTCTCCACCACCAACCTTAACTTCCTGAATAGACATCACCTTAGCTTCGAGAAACATGGGGAACACCATCACTGGCTAGAGGGTCTCGAACGAGATCTCTATGTCGGATCACAACCACATAGTTTTCGAAATCAAAGGTCGCAGCACAGAATCTAGACTTTATAGAAACTCGAGGAAGACAGACTGGGCCATCTATGTTGAAGAACTGGGAGCTAAACTCAAGTCGTTCCGAGATAGATATAGTAATCAGCTGGAACTCGATCACTGCGGTGAGGTTCTAAAGAACAATATCATTAGTGATTTCACTGCAGATTACGTACGAAGCCAGTGCAAAAGGGAGTACCTTGGTGGAATCCCACACTGAAAGCGTTGAAGGAAAAGAACAGAAGACTTTATAATAGGTCTAAGAAAAGGAATAATCCAACCGATAGGGAAGCTTCTAGAGACGCTCAAAAAGAGTACAAAAAGGAAATTGAAAGAGCCAAGAGCAAAGGCTGGAAGAACTTTTGCGAGAGCATGAGCATTACCTCTGATATAGCAAGATTGCTCAAACTACTAAGACAACCGAAAAGCAAGGGCCAAATCTAATAAGACTTGGCACGGGGGAATGGGCGGAAGAAGAGAGGTCGGCACTAGACTGCCTCTTAGAAACGCACGTCCCCCAACAAGAGACGGTCACGATGGAATGGCATGAACGGTGCAGATTGGGAGCTAGCGCGACGAATTTGCGCCGAAGTCCGAGTAAGATGGACGGTCAGTACTGTCGACCCCTTCAAGGCACCGGGAACCGATGGCATCTTCCCAGCGCGGCTACAGAAGGGGCTCGCTTTACTCGCCTCCAACTTAGTTAAACTTTTTCGAACTTCCCTAACGTTTAGGTACATACCCGAATGTTGGCAAGTGGCTAGAGTGGTATTCATGCCAAAACCCAGCATCATGCAGCACTCAAAGCCGAAAGACTACAGACCCATCAGTCTGACATCCTTTGTCCTCAAGATAATGGAGAGACTGGTGGACAGATATATAACAGAAGAACCACTAGCAGGCACTCACCCCCTGCACGATAGACAGCACGCATATCAGACAGGGAAATCGGTGGATACCGCTCTGGCTGAGACGATCACTTTCGTGGAAAAGGGAATGAAGAACAAAGGATTGGTTTTGACTAGTCTACTTGACGTAGACGGGGCTTTCAACGTGAAGGGCTCCGATGACCATCTGATACCCAACACAGTTAGCAGGTGGCTGTGGCGCATGCTTAGTTGCAGAAGAGTGGAGGTCCACTGGGGCTTGCACTTAGAAGAAGTAAAAGTAGGAAAGGGCTGCCCATAAGGAGGAGTGCTGTCTCCTACAATGTGGTGCTTGATGATTCATGTACTCATCAGACTACCGAAAGAGATAGGCTTCTTTGCCCAAGACTATGCGGATGACATCCTTATACTAGTGAAAGCCGACGACGAGCCCGTACTTGCAGGACTAATCCACATGCGTTAGGCATAGTGCAAGCTTGGTGTGAGTCAGTCAGGCTGTCAGTAAATCCATACAAAGTTAACATGATATTGTTTACTACCAGATACAAGGTCAAACCTATCGGGGGAGTGCAACTGGGCGGCAAACCTCTGAAACTGGTAAATGAAGCTAAGTATCTGGGAGTGACGTTAGATTCCAAACTTAATTGGGGAAAACACATAAGTAACATCTGAGAGAAAGGTATAAATACCTTCTGGGCCTGTAGGAGAGCTTTTGGCAACACCTGGGGTCTCACCAGAAATCACTTAATACCAGAAAGGCTCCCTCAAAACTCACCAGATCTTTTTAGATGGAAAATAGTGGGCCAACGGTACCGACCTCTACACCCAATCGGGCGTAGTGTGGTATACAGATGGCTCCAAAACTGAGCAGAAGTTAGAACCATAGCGGAGTGTACTGCAGTGCAACTAACTAGGAACAACTGGGATTATCCCATCGCCATCTGCTCAGATAGCAAAGGAGCACTGATTGTTCTCAACTGCACCAGCATTTACTCCAAGGAACTGTTACATTGCATAGATATCCCCACGGCGCTAGCTCGTAACAGCGCGGTCACCCTATTATTTGGGTGCCGGAGCATGTGAGGATTCAGGGCAATGAGAAGATGGATCACCTAGCGGGAAGAGGCGCCCTCCGGATCAAAGCGACTCAGTGCTTGGTAGGTGTTCCGCCGGGTTAAATTAAGAAAAGAACCTCACTTTTAATAAAGAAAGAAATACTCAAAAAATGTCGGGAATCACTTGGTTTAAGGCAAGCCAAGAGAATCTTAAGTGACTTCCAGCCGGAACAATGGCTACAAGACGTAGGCAGGCTGAATAAGCCTAGGCTAAGGATGATAGAGGGCCGGCTCACGGGCCACTGGTGGGTCAGATACTACCTCCACAAACGCACGATCTTAAATGAGAGAAACTGCAGATGGTGCGGATTGTGCGGCATTTGTGGGTACTAGGCGGTAGACGTTGAGGAATGCTTCCTTCAGCCTGAAATGATAAGAGAACAGAGCCTTCAGTCCATCTACCAAGTTATAGAGCGGTTGGACAGAAGGTTTCAGCACAGTGGTAATTAGAAAACAACAAAGTCAAGGGGTACAGCACAATGGGCGTAAGCCTGAGTGCTGGGCACCACGTCTCTTAAAAGAGCCGCTCGGCGCTCACCCGCCCAAACTCATAGACATAGACATAGACAAAATCTGAACGAAACAACGACGGCGGAAGAGGTAGCACAGGCGACTACTCCAGTTACCGGCCCCGGAATAGTTACCACTGCGAATATCAGACTCTGGGCGTCTTACAGTAGTACTCAAGCAGCCAGTATCCTGCTGCCAGTAGCAGCAACAAAGGAGCTGATAAAAGTTTTTAAGCTCAGAATAGGATACATCAATTGCCGGTGGTCATAAGGCAGGGAACTGCCTGACCATCAACGAGCAGGTAACTTCGGAGGTCAAAGCAACAAACCGTGACGATTGCTAAAGTACTTGAAATCAACCTGAACCACTGTGCGGTAGCCCAGAACCTTCTGCCCCAACTGATCTGTAAAGAGAAGGCGGACATAGTCATCATCAGTGAGCAGTACAGGGATCTTAGTGAACTAAACTGGGTAACGGATAGTACCAGCAAGGCGGCAATCTGGATATGCGGAGAACTTGACATATCAAAAAAACTGGACTTCCTCCGGCCCAGATTTTCGTAGTCTGAAGTAGATGATATACAACTGTTACCTAACACCCAGCGAATCAATAGAAGAGTTTGAAAGATTCCTAGATGCTATCATCGCCAGCGCTAGAACCTCCACACTACCGGTCGTAATCGCACGGGACTTTAACGCTTGGGCAACCGAATGGGAAAGACGATGAAACACCGCGGGCGGTGTACTTGAGGCCTTCGCGATACTAGAACTAGAGATTGCTAACATAGGGACGATACTAACCTACACTAAAGGAGAGAAGTCGTCCATAGTAGATCTTACCTTTGTCGATCCCAGATTGGGTCGTAAAGGCTCACACGTCAGTAAGCGATACACTGGCAGCAATCGTCGAGCTCTCACGTACCTGCTGCACCCGACAAGCAGAACAGTGAATATTACTCGGATACCGAAGAGAAAGAAACGGGCACAAGCTACTTTCGACAGGAAAATTTTCTCTACTTTCTGGAAGGAGCATCGATCGAAGGAACAGCTAAGGTTAGGGTTCAAAGCCTCTCGTGGACCATTACAGAGGCATGCGATACGATGCGTAAAGAGTACCTTCATGCTAGGAGAATGCACCAAAGAGCAACAAAAAGAAAGTGTTCGCAGGATTTTTTGGAGGAAGTGGACAGTGACCGGTGGAGACAACCGTACAAAACGGTCATGAATAAAATCAAACCCAGAGGCACCAGTGCTCCCTCTTGTCCAACCTTTCTTGATAGAGTAGTCTAAAGTTTCGTTCCATAACACCAGGAACGGCAACCTGGCACTGGTCTAACGAAAAACATTGGAGCAGCCGAACGAACAGCAGTTACCGAATACGCAGTGAAGATAGCATCCAAAAAGATTGTGATAAGAAAGGCTCCAGAACGGGATGACGTTTCTGGCAGAGCTATAAATACCGCAGCTTTGGACGTTTCTTATATATTCGAGGACACTTTCAATGCTTACCTAAGTGAAGGAATATTCCCAGCGCGGTGGAAGATACAAAGATTGGTACTCCTCCCTAAGGAAAATAAACCGCCTTCGTACAGACCACATTGCATGCTGGAAATTGCCGGGAAATTGTTTAAGCGGATCATATCTATCAGATTGGAGGCAGCCATACAGCGGGTTGGAGGCTTATCGGATAACCAATTCGGCTTTAGGAAGGGTCGATCAACGATCGATGCCATCAATAGGGTGTTTTTCAGCAGCCAAAATCGCCGTTAGTGGTAGCCGGTTCACAAAACGCATGTATGCTATTATTGTTTTAGATGTACGGAATGCATTTAACACAGCCAGGTGGGATGAAATCATATTGGCATTGAAAGGATTAAGCGTGCTACTGTATCTTTGAAAAGTCATCTCGAGCTACCTAATGGACCGCACTCTTTTCTACGACACCGATGACGGTACGCATTCCTATAATATCACAAGAGGAATGCCGCAGGGCTCGGTACTAGGATCTCCAATCTGGAATATCCTGTTCGACGTATTGCTTAGGCTACCATTCTCAGATGAGGTGTCAATAGTAGCTTATGCAGACGATATAGAAGATTGGTTAAGCGACCATGGATTCAGTTTTCTGCAGGAAAGATCAAGGCGGTGTTCATTACCCGAACAAAAAAGAGAGTTTATATCACTTTCGCGGTCAACGGCGATAAGTTCATCAACAGAGACACCATGAAGAATCTAAGAGTCATAATAGATGTGCGGATGTCGTTCGAAGGCAACCTAGCGAACGCAGGACTAAAGGTGTCAAAAGTGGCCGAGCGCTCGCATGCACTATGCCAAACATAGGAGGGCCGAAGCAGCCGCGACGGTTGCTTCTTTCATCGGTGGTACATTCCGTGATTCTGTATGGAGCACCAATCTGGGCTGATACTCTACGTAATATCCCGATCTATGGTGTCGCTTGTCAAAGGGACTGCAGAAAAATCGCGCTAAGGCTGGCCTGTGCCTACCGTACCGTGTCCAATATCGCTCTCTCAGTAGTCGCCAGACTGTCACCCATAGACCTAATGACGGGTGAGAGAGCCGAGTTTTATCGCTAAAGCATGGTTAGAGTAGAGGATGACTTTAACGAGGGGAGAGTCGAAACAGATGGTTCAGGAAGACCGGCGAAGAATGGCAGCGCCGATGGTATATAGCAGACAAAGGTCGCTGGACCCATCGGTCCCACGGTCTTGTCACCTTTCATCTCACCCATGTACTAATGGGGCATATTTGCGTTCGCAGATACCTGAAAAGGATTGGAGTATACCAAAACGCGAAGTGCCCAACATGTCCTGAAAAATCACGAGAACGTGGAGCACATTTTGTTCGTATGTCCCAGATTTAGCGAAGAGATAGAAAGGTTCAGGCTTTATGGGCAGGCCTCTTAACTTCAATTATTGAATTGCATTAGGCGAGAAGAAGAAAAAAGAGGAATTCGTTCGACATAGGAAAAGGCGGTGCAGAGGGCCCTCGAGGCTGCGGCTGCTCTCCACGAAGTAATGCTTAACAGCGGTTGATGCGGCGGGAATTACAGTTGGGGGAGGCCCTGCATAACATTTTTGTATACGGAAATGCAGTTTTCTTACCCGCCTCCAAAAATACTCACAGACACACACATACACACCTACAACACACACCCAGACACACACATACACACCTACAACACACAGACACACACACATACACTCACACACACAAACAGACACAAACACACGCGCCCGCACATAGACACATACACACACTCACACACGCAGACACACACACGCTCACACACACACACATATACCCACACCCGTGTCGAGTTGCTAGACTCACATCATGCGCCTCCTCATGTGGCGGATACGGGAATACTCGTCAGATATGAAGGGTACCGGGAAAATAAAGTACCCGGGGTGGACCAAAACTAGCTAGGGCAAGGCACCCCAAGTAATAAACTAAATATGGAAGATGTGCTAAAAAACATAGTAATAACTGAAACATAGATCGAGTGAAAGCCTCGGTGATCGATGCAGGCTCCACGGATTTTGGGGGGATGTGGCCAATCAGGCTGGTGCAGACGGGGATAATCGCTTGGCCCCCACTGCATCTCAGGAGACGAGCGACGAAGAAGAAGTAGGCAACCACAGAAACGCGGCACAAGTGGGTTCAGGTGAAACGGGTAGCGGAAGCCCCAAAGACCCCGATTAAACTAGGATAAGGACCAAGATAGAGCGAATGGAAGAGGCTATAGAACATCTAATCTAAGTACTGGATGACAAGAAGAAAAGGACCATGAATGATAGCACTCGTACACTTGCGCATAAAGTGAAAAGTGCATTTGTCAGCATCGAAAGGGAGCTACAGAGAAGGAATACCAACAGCAAACTCACACCGGTAAACCGGAGAGTCCAGCAACTCAACAGCATCCGGAAAGAGTTATTCCAGACACCAGGAGGGGCAGTCTGGAAAAGCCCCCTTCAAAACACGTCAAAGAGGAAAAAGCGCTCCCCGCTTTCGACAGATTCAGCACAAGCCACAAAGAAAGCGTCCCTAGGAAGAAAAGCTCCACAGGTAGTGGTATAGCTCCTCGGAAAGGAACAGACACAGAAGGAGAAACCTCAGAAGGAATACGAGGAAATGAAGTGGAAGCAGGTTACGGGGAAGAAGACGCGGGAAAAAGAAAAAAGGAGAAACCCTCCCAAACAGCAGAAAAACAAAACGCTACCAAAGGCACTTCTTATCAGTGCCAATGATAAGGCATCCTACGCTGATATATTAAAGAAGTTTTATTAAAGGTCAAAGAAGGACTCAGAGAAAATGAGCTGGAGGACACAATTGACAAGGTACGAAGGACTAATAACGATAAATTGTCGATAGCCTCGACCGGAAAAGTGGAGACAAGCTGGAATCCCTACAAAGAAAGATGGCCAGCGTGTTGGGCAATGAAGCGGAGGTATCTGGACGATCCCAGGACGTCGAGCTCTCCATAAGAGACCTTGAGGAGACAACCGCGGAAGATGAGGTCAAAGCGGCCCTCCAGAAGGCAGCAGGCAGCGACATTGTAGTATCGAGAAATATAATGAGGACACTACGACCAGCCTATAAAGCAACCCAAATTGCATTACCGCCAGAGGAGGTAGCCCGTAAAGTTATCGGGGAACGTGGGAAAACCCGATTCGGACTAGTTAACTGTCCAGTCAAAGAAGTAGACAGAACGAGAAAGTGCTTCAAATGCTGGAACTCAGGTCATATTGCGATCAACTGCCCCAGTGAAATCGAGAGATCCAGCCTCTGTCTCAAGTGTGGTCAGGCAGACCATAAAATTGTCGAGTGCACTAACGATCCGCACTGTCCCTTGTGTGCTGAAAGGGATAAAAACAGCTATCATATAGTAGGAAGCTACAAATGTGCTACAATTTTGCGGCCTTTTACGACAAAAACAAAAACAAGAGGAAATCCGAAACCCAGAAACCCGAAAGATTGAAATGAAAATACTACAGCACAATCTAAATCACTGTGAGGCGGCACATGATCTACTCACTCAAACAGTGAGAGATAGGGAGATACATCTAGTCATTATTGCGGATCCATACACCAGGCTCAACACACAAGCATGGGTGACAGATGACACAGGCATTGCTGTCATCTGGTCCTGCAAAAACCGGCCATTTGAGGATCAAATAGACATCACACAAAAGGATTTGTAAGGGCTAAGCTTGGAAATGTGCATTTCTACAGCGTCTATGCCCCTCCCAGCCTAATGATTAACGAGTTCAAGGACTTACTCGACCGGCTAGCCGCGGATGCTAGAAAACACTCCTCCAGAGTCCTAGCTGGGGATTTCAATGCCTGGACTGCTGAATGGGGCAGCAAGAAAACGGACACGAGAGGCAACGAGCTTGTACAAGCAATGTCCTGCTTAGACATGGTTCTTCTGAACACTGGGACGTTGCCGACGTTCCAGAGGGGCGATAAAACTTCGATTGTTGACCTGACCTGGGCCAGTCCCAATCTGGTTAGAGGAGGGAACGACAGGACAGTGCATGATATCTTCAAAATGAGTGATCATCGACTCATCAGCTGGGCAGTGACAAGCGACAAAGCTAAAGCGAGACCTGAGTATAAAAGGATGTATCTCAGCCACGTGAGACAGGAAAAAGTCAAACCACAAAGATCTCAAAGATCTCAAGGAATTACACAAAGAAGCCCGAATAAAACTGGTTAAGGTAATTAAAGCCAGCAAGGCACATTGCTGAGATGAGCTAGTTGAGGAGGTCGAACACAACCCATGGATAGATGTTTTTATCCCTTACAAAGTAGTGATGAAAACACATGCCCCGTCCTGCTAGAAAAGATTATCACAAGTCTTTTTCCACAGCAACCGGACCTGCAGATCGGCGATCTCAACTCAGTAGAGCCGGTACCACTGATGAAACTAGAGGAGCTCAAGTCTGCGTGTTCAAGAATGGGAAACAAGAAGGCCCCCGATCCTGATGGCATCCCAAACATTTCCCTGAAAAAGGTAATTAAGATAGCACCGGAAATGTTTCTCCACATGTATAATAGGTGCCTACAAGAGGGCTACTTTCCTGCCAAGTGGAAACTGCAGAGGCTCGTCCTCCTCTCAAAGGGGAAAAAGCTACCTGACGATCCATCAGCATATCATCCTCTCTGCATGCTTGACTCGGCGGGCAAGATCCTCGAACGGATCATGTACACGAGAATTGAAGCTATAGCCGAAAAGCATCTGTCAGACAGACAGTACGGATTTCGCAAAGGAAGG
>JAPYZO010004777.1:8617-26416 GCA_030522905.1 Torymus flavipes | reverse complement strand
TTTTTGAAGACTTTCTGAGGTAGTTCGAAGGTCATTACTGATATTAAAATTTCGAAAATCACCAAAAAAGGCTTCCACTGGGTCCCCGACTCAATACTTACGACATCACGCGTCCAAGCCACCTTAAGGGCTTGATTTGCACTTATGGCGAAGAAATAATAAATAGCGAGAAGAGGAGAGCGCGAGATTGATGCAAGAAGTGCACTCGTACGTGTATGTATAGGTATGAAAATATCAATGCACAGTAGTCGTTTTCTGACCCTTCATTAAACTTACATAAATTATATAAACTTATTACATTAAACTTATATAAATTCCGTCTCAGCGATACATCTTCTCAAACAAACTTAACGGAATTCGGTATAATATAAATAATAATAAATTATTATTATTATAATAAGTATCATGATAATAAATTATTTTGAATCCTAACTTATTATCAGATCTATTATACTTAAATGTTTGAGTTATGGTAAGTAAAGACGATTATAAGTGTTATTATTACATGGCTTTATCTTGAGTTTATTGCAGATACGCGCGACTTGCGGATCGTGGTAATATGCATTAAATCAATCTCTGTCATGTTTGTTGAGAGTAATGAGCTGAACAAATGTAGAGCTTACCTTAAATATACAGAAAAGTCGTTGCTTTGAACTTTTCAAATCATACGAAATCTATAATTAAGTTCTACAATAAACACTATACATTGACTGAATATTATCTACGCACTCTTGTTATCCCTATTTTACACAAAGTTTGTGTGAAATATGAACTTCCTTATTTTACACAAGATAAAATCGCTATTTTACCCGAAAATTTGTGTAAAATGAGACGCTCGTCTTTGATGCAAGTCATTTGTATAATTTGAAATTTTACGCAAAATTTGTGTAAATTGAAATTTTACACATAATTTGTGTACACTTTACACAAATAGTATGTGAAATTTTACTCAAGAAATTTTACAGAAAATTTAAATTACACAGGATTTATATTTTACACAAAATTTTTAACCGTGTAGATTTTTAGATAATATTAAATAAATTATAGTATATTTAAGGTTGTTAAAAAAGTTACAGTGTTGTAATCTTTTGCAGATTTATTTGTTATGGTAATAATTAATTGATTTCCTTAAATATATAGCGCCTACTATAACGTTATTTCATTATATATTGTTAAACAAATTATAATACATATCGAAAGCAATTAATTCTTTTTTAATTTTTATTTATATTATGATATTATTTATTTTAGATTCTTAAAAACGATAACTAAATTTTAACACGCGGCTTGTACGCCTTATCGTATCCATTTTTGAGGTTATGAGATTATGCTTTTTTCGTTTCATTAAATATTCTCTTAAATAGCAAAAAAGACAAATGCACAAGTGTTCATTTATTAGTGAAATTATAACTTAAGATCTATAAAACCACTTAGTATTTTAATTTTCACGATTATAAACTTCAAGCAAATTGACAATTGCATCAATTTTCCATTTTTGTGTAAGTAATGTATAATTACGATAGACGATTTTACCATACGTCACTGTTCAAGTCATTCTTTTATTATCAGATTATAACAGTCACTTGCTGTTTGAAGAAAAGTAGTTGATTACGGTTATTACCGAAAATAAAAATTTAAATAAAAATGAAGGAAAATGCGAGGTTATTTTTCATGTATATAATTCCACAAAGGTTTTAAAACATCATTGTGTTGTATTTTCCAATTTTTCTGTACACAGACATTTTTTTAAAATAATTAATTTCAATTCTTATAATTGCGATATAGATTTTGTTTGTTTTAATATAGTTAATAATATAATTTACCTAGTAAAAGGATATAATCACGCAACAAATGAAAAAGTAAAAATCAAAATATATTTAAATTATATTGTTAATAATATCAACACAATCGAGAAAAGAAGCCTACTCAGAGTGATAACATTATTCTGCCTTCAATCATCACCTTTGCTACAGAATATATTTCACGTAGATATAAATATTTAATGCACCGAATAACTATAAATGATATAATTTATGTAATTTAACCTAATTGTAACGAGGTAATGTAAAGTTAACTAAATTTGATATAAAATAATTTTATAAATTGCACATTTTTTGGACTTGTGTGGTTTGGATGCTTTATAGAAATAGCTACAACTGTAAATAGATATAAATTTTATGTGTGTATGTGTATGTGTGTAAATGCTATATTCGCTAAAAATAGCGACATAGCGAGTTATTCTTCTGAATGTCACGAATGTATTAGAAAAGTTAAAATGATTTACATTGCGTATAATGCCGATTGTAAAATGAATTTGTTCGAACTCCTTATATATTGCTTTTGGTCATCCAAATCAAGAAGAAATATAAAAGATGCAGGCCAACTAATGAACAGCTGACATCAAGAAAGAAAGTAAGATAGAGCGCAACAAAAATGGAAGGAATGAGCATTGAGGCATGAAGGTTTCTTACCATTTTGAGAGATCAAGTAGGTAATTTCCGAATTAGTAAATTCATAACTGTATATAAAATACAGATGCAGTCGTACGCGCACTATTTCTTTCTTTTTTTCGACACTTAGTACGCGAATGCTATTGAATCAGAGACAGCATAGAAACACGTCTGACGACGGATGTGAAAGAAATGTCTAGCTGCATTAGCGAGCCAACTTGGCCTCCGAATGTACCCGAAGTTTCCCGACAACGTACGAGTAAAGCGTATAGTTTAAGTCTTTCCATGGCAAGCTGTGCGCATGCTCCGACACACATGTGCAATGATATTTTTGCAGTTGATGTTTTTCTGTCTTCGATAAATATTTTTTGCCTTCCATTTAATTGTTGAAAAGTCTAACTACGTAGATATATAAAGAGAGATAATTTTAGGAAGTCTTTAATTTAGAGTTTTATACAAACTTAGTGTACGGTACTTTAGGGATTAAAAAACCTAAAGTTATAATATCACTCTTAATTTATAGCAATCTTAATTACTTCTCGGAATACTTACATATACATATGATACACGAGTGTCTGATGCTTTATCGCAACACATTTTTAATTCTAAATAATTCTATTCGATTACGCAGAAAAACGATACATTATTGTATCTTTTTGCAATATTACTTATAAATAAAAGGGATTCTATGTTCTTTCTAATATCATCTCGCTTTTTAAATTTCTTAAAATTTTATTAATATGTTACTTAAAACTGATGATATACTGCAACAACGCGTACACCTACTTTGCAAAATTGAAAATCTTTTTATCTTCTAGTTTTTATCCTGTTACTGATTTTTTGAAAAGCAAAAAGCGTTTAATATTAAATATGGTACATTATAATACTTCACACTTCTTTCATAGTAATTTCACAGAAAACAAATAATTACAAATACTTATATTGTGGCTAATTATTAATTAATTATTAATTTTAGAAGATACCATTGTAAGATGGAGATATTTATCATTTGTGAATTGAGAAATACTTGATGGAAGAAAATGACGAATCTAAGTTTACGTTATATGTATACTCGAAGATAGTGCGCTCTTGTATCAAGTACTTAACGTACAATATTTAGAATATTAATATTTCTACACAGATAGATATATACACGAAAGTGTCATTGTGTACATTAAGTACTGAAGTACCGAATGTGATATGTCAGATTAACAGAAAAAGCAAAACAAAGACGATTTTAATTTTCTTGGCGATTGATTTGTGTTTTTATTTTTCAATAAATTTCATACAAAAATATATTTTGCAGAAACAAAATTCATTGTATTTTATCGTTTACAGTTGAGGGTGTATATACAAGGAAAAAAATTAAAATTACATTTTATATAGTAAGTAAAAATAGTTGTTTTGAATGATAAATTTGTTGAATTACGCGCATAACACAAAGAAAACGCTGTAGCAGTAAAAACCGGTCATTAGGCTCCGAGTAAAGATTAGCGAGACTTTAATATTACTGCAAAAAATTCCATTGAAAAGTTATTAGTGTTTTATAAAATCTTCTTCGAAGGTAAAATACTGGCGTAAAAAGTAAAATATAGTTGAAAAAAACGAAGTACGAATGTGAGAGGCAACATAGTTTTATAGCTAGTTTATTTGATGCGATGGGTGCTTACGACAGAGTAGTGAAAACGAATACGGTAAGAAATAAAGTGAAAAAAGCTACGGTTGATGAACATTGGTAATATGTTTGGAAGATGCGAAGTGTGAGGCATGACGTGAATACAGGAGAGGGAGAATGAGAGAGAGAGAGAGAGAGCACATGCGTTCTCCTTGCCGCGCTTAGCGATCGGTGAGCGTTCATGGTTACGGGTTTTAGTTGGTGATTGGCTTTCGTTGAGCTGAGCTGAGTTTGCACTTTGCAAACAAGAAAAGCGCGCAGATGCATTTCGCTGCCACTTTTCTTTCCTGCTCATGTACTTCTGTCTACCTTAAAACATCTAGTGTATATTAAACAATCACCAAGTATATTGACTATTCGAAAGGTTTGTTTTTTTGCATAGATACTTTTAATTATACTTTTATTTACTCTTCTATTCTACTTATTTATAATTCACATTAAATGTTGCCTTTCAATTAACTTTGATGTTTTCCAATCTAGTGTGTGTGTGTGTGTGTGTGTGTGTGTGTGTGTGTGTGTGTGTGTGTATAAATTAGTAATAAAAAAATATTAAAGATAATTTCAAAGCTAATACAGATTGTATATTTCATTGCATTACGGTACTTTTGATAATTAATAGAAATATTATTTTAAAGCACAATCTGTAAAGAATAAAGTAGTGAATTCGTGTTGCAAAAATTGTACCGCTATTGGAACGATTTATCGACAGGGTCTTGCTGTGGACAAAAGGATAAAACGTAAACTAGCACACGCCAAACATCTTGTGAAAGGAAAAAGAGTCTGCTGAACGATACAAGTATGACGCCTTCGCTGAAACTTGCGGACGATCAACAGTTTGCACTCATGAAGGTAAGATCAAGTGATAACGTGAAAGCGTAATGAAACAGAGAACGTTACTTCTATTTCTTTCTTGTTCGATTAACATCGCTTATTATAACAAATAATCTTTCAATTCTTTAAACTATATTTAACGCAATTAATACATATCACGAAAAAAGGTGCTATAAAAACCAAGCATGCACAGGTTATCGAACTCTATCAAATGAGGTCATTAATCATGATCGAACGTGAGAGTATGTTAATTTACTATTTTGTTTTCATTTACGATAAAACTTAATATTCGCGTATCATGCAGGAAAACCACGACGGGATAAAGAAGTGGATAAAGAAGTAGAAAAGCGTGTTATTCGTGAAAAAAAACTCTGTAAATCACTGTCACATGCAATGGCAATTTCAAGAATAGATACCCGCGTTACACTCATTAAATGCTATATTAAGTATTTGGTGATTTTGTACCCTGGCTCAATGTCAATTCCACAATTCTTTTTAAACTAAATTTCAAACATTACATTACACCAAAATTTTAAACTTTTATAAATACTTTTTTTTTGTTTTGTTTTTTTAAATCCAATTGATAATTATTAATATCTCATAAAAACACTTTATGAAATATACGTAAAAAATTATTAAAAAAAAATATGAATATTTTTGTAACCTATTTTTGAGAAGTATTATGCAATTCTAAAAATGAATCATTATATATATTAAAATCAATTGAGTAAATAGTCAGAAATAAGTAAAAAAAAAATAATAATAATAATAATAATTACAATGTCAATAATAAAATTATTTTATTCGTGATTGTTTAAAGTTATATTATAAGCACTGAGTTTATACAATATTGAAATAAAAGTAATATAATAAATTCACGAAATTGGCGTAACACCGTAACATGTAATAATTCCTGAAGCAAGTTACTGGGCGATTTTGACCTACTTTAGGTGATGCAACGTGAACACATAAAACTTGCTCGGTTTACTTCGAATGATGATAATTACTTCTCACTTTGTTATTTAACAATACAAAATGAAAGTATTGAGGATAATATTTATTTATTAGGCTATCACAATACTACAGTATTATTACTTTTACATGATATTCAAACTGAGTACTGACGTAATTGTCCCTGATGTATTGACATATATAGTTTATTTCATAATCTATATATCCTAAAAGTTTATGCTGCATATTTATTAAAGTAACGCTTCATTTCATTTTAATCTAATTTCTATATGTAGAATGAAAATACATGGTGAAACAAGAATTGCAAGTGTAAATTAAAATCGATATTAGAATAATTAACGAAAACATTAAATAAATTATCCACTTGAATAGTTAGAAAGGTATATTTGCATAATTAAAACAAGTAGATTCATGAACACGTATAATGGACGTTTCAGCATCAAAGCACTGTACAACCTTTAAATAAGCTAACCATGTAAAAAATCTTAGTCACACTTGTGATCTTAAAGAATTTGTACCGCGTATTTTATATAATATTTAAATTATATAAAATTTGAATTTTTTGTCCTTTAGTTACTTTAAAGATGACATATTTCTTTTATATATTAAGGAAGGTAATATTTTTATCCAGGTTTTCTAATTAATTGTCTATAACAAAATAAGCTATTTAAAAAAAAATCATATCAAAGTTTTGTTAATTACTTAGTCAAAGTTAAATAATTGAAATGGCTAATATAATAAAAATATATATAAGTATTGTTTTCAAGTAAATTTTGACTTTCTCGTTCGCATTATGAAATCACAAAAATTGACCTTGTATACAAGCTGCGTGACATGACGGTAGACGCGATATGCAATTACATCTAATGAAATATCGTCAGAATTTTAGAATTTGTAACGTGATTTGTCATTAAAGAAATAATTATAACAATAGACATTTAGAATGTTGATTAACACAAAAAGCGAATTTGTATTATAAAAAATGTCAATCACTTGTGTAAATTTTGTGGTCTCATAAAAATTCTCATCGAGTAGTAACACACATTGAAATGACCGATATTTAGTGAAAGTGAAAGCGAACGCGAAGACCGGTCTTACCGATTTAAGATTTCAGAAACGGGTGCCGTTCAAGGTACAGATGATTTAATTGGACGATATAATTTCGAAATTATATAAAATTTATCGACGAAAACACTTCGACATTGAACCCATTGCTTAATGGGACGATTTATCCTGGAAAATCGAAAAAAATTTTATTTTGTTCATATATTAATAATTACTTATGAGGATAAGTTTTCTCCTTGAAAAGTCTTCTTCATACTTATTCTGTAGATAAAAACTACTTGAAAAATATAATAAAATGAAATAATACAAAATGCTAATTTTTTTACTTAAATTATACAGATGTATTCCCTATATTAAGAAAATGATGGATTTGTTATGATATCAATTTATTCGTAATTTGCTAGGTTACAAAAATAAAAGTGGCTAGAAGATTTGCTAAACTCACGGCGCGTGAAGCGCGCTTAGTGAGACTATAGTAACTATATAAAAAATGTCTGCTAAAAAACACCTGCTAGAAAATCCTTTCCTTAGAGGCTGTCTATACATGCTGGGCTTTGGGCTTTAAGCAATGGGCTTTAGGCAATGCGTAAAAAAATCGTTGTCGGTCATCTTCTAAATTCACAACCCGGGGTTGAAGCCAAACAGACGTTGTATACAACTGAGTAGTGAGTTCAACCACGGGTTGTGAATTTACAAGAGGACCAACAACGATTTTACACATTGCCCAAAGCCCAAAGCTCAAAGCCCAGTATGTAGACAGTCTCTAAGGAAAGGATTTTCTAGCAGGTATATTTTGGCAGACATTTTTTATATAGTTACTAGTCTCACTAAGCGCGCTTCGCGCGCCGTAAGTTTAGCAACTCTTCTAGCCACTTTTGTTTTTGTAACCTAGCAAATCACGAATAAATTGATATCATAACAAATCCATCATTTTTTTAATATAGGGAATATATTTAAAATTAGATTTAAAACACTTAGGGAAAAAGGACTCGTCTATTTTCAAATCATGCATAAAATAAGCTCAATTAAATTTCAAAGATTTTTTATCTCATAAGATACAAACTGCTATTCAATCTCAAACTTGTGCTACTAAGTCTTATTTTCTATCTCAGGAATCTCAAAAATATCGAAAAACTTCAAAATTTTATTTCAATGTTATTCAAAAATATTGTTTTTAATTTTGCGAAAGACCCTCCTTAAATCATTTTATTATTTACTTACAGTATCATACTATATGTATAAATTAAATTTAAAAATAACAGTTTGTATCTGTGGCTTCTAGGAATAATCAGTTATCTCCACTTTTCATTATTTCGAGTAAATCAAGTTTTTAGTTTAGCAGGTTTCGTATCGGTGTCATAAATCGAGACAAATGAGATTAAATGCAACACTGCGTTTATGAATACTAATCCAAATAACATATTTTTTACCGTAGTAACTAGATCAAATAGCGTTCATGTCTTAGAAAACGACCTTCATTTAATCGGTTATTCTGGGAATAAACACAAATTTGAGTGGGGTTACTTGGGTTTTCCGGTCACAATGGCAATTATATTGTTTTTTCGGTAACCCATACATGATAAATATGAACTATCGCTCACGGGAGCTAGTAGGGGCAAATCTGCGTACCTTTTCTAATACACCCATCATGGGAACATTCGTTTCTCTTATAGAAAAATTGGAGTTGCATCGTTTTTCCAGGATATTGAATGGAAAAAAGTGGAGTTATATGGTTTTTAAGGGAATTATCTTTAAAAAACATGTAAAGTTATATGGGTTTTCCAGGAGTTATCCTAAAAACATGGAGATCCGTATAGTTATTCCGGGAAAATGTTGAAAAAGATGGAGTTTTAGCATTTTTCCATGTGTTGATTCAAGAAAGCGAATGCACTTCCGAAATTTCTGTCAGGATAGCGTGATAGAGGACTGTTCAAAGATAAGAAAAAAGGCATAAAACCGATTTTGAAAAAAACGTCACTTAATTGATTTTTCCGGGAAGCCACAGATATATACATAAAAAAGAAAAAATCACTTTATTCTTATCTCCACTATAATGGCCTAAAAAGCGAGTGCACGGCGCGTCTGATTCCTCTTTTACTTTATTCCCGTAAAACAACACATATTGGCACACGGTATATACAGAAACAAACCCTTCGCAACTGATGGGAGCTATAGTAGAATGAAAGGGCAGCGATTGGTTAATAGATTAGCTTCAAGATGGTGGCGCCCATAAAATGTCCTGTCTTTTATATTTGGAGAAATTTGGAGAACAAACCCTTCGCCACTGATGGGAGCTATAGTAGAATGAAAGGGCAGCGATTGGTTAATAGATTGGCTTCAAGATGGCGGCGCCCATAAAGTGTCCTGTCTTTTATATTTGGAGAATTTGGAGAATTTAGAGATTAGAGATTATATATGGAGAATTTAGAAAATATAAGCACATTTGTTATATCTTATTATGTATACTATACATCATAAGAAACTTTCTCCTGCATATTATTACACAATATACATATATATCTATAAGTACACAAATAAATTAATCATACCAAAAAGGACAGCGAATGTCTGTTTTCAAGTAAAAATTTAAATTTAAATCGATAAACTTTATAATTGTAAATATCTTTTACAGTTCAAACGTAGTGTTCAGGATGTATTACAACCAGATCATGATGATCAATTTTTACTGCGATGGTTAAGAGGTATACCAATTCTTTTCAAATATCGCACAAAAATTATGGAAATTAATTATTTATTTTACCTATTTTTACAGCAAGAAAATGGGATGCAAGTGCTGCCGAGAAGATGTTAAGAGATGTAAGTAATGAGATAATAGTACATTACAATACTAGTTCTTTACTGGACTTTACTGGTTCAACACTGAAGGCACTAGTTATACGTAAAACATTTACATAAATCTTCTGTCATGCCACGGCGTGACTTAAATGCGGATTTAGATCATACCGTGCAATAGAATAGCTTTAACCAACGAAACTACTAAAATAATAATTATCAACAATTTATTCAACATGAAAATGTAATAATTGTGTCCAAGCCTAATCGAAAAATCTAGTAGATATAAGAAAAAATAATTGTTTCACTTTATACAAAATTAAATAGTTTTCTATTATATTTTGGTATCTATCGTAGACATAATTAATTGTTTTCAATTGAATTTTTACTTTGATTACATATTTAATATTTTGCTTATATAGTCAATGGATTGGAGAAAGCGATGGGAAGTGGACAAATTGACAGATTGGGAAATACCACAATTCCTAAAAACTTATCTTCCACATGGACTATCTGGATTTGATAAAGAAGGAGCACCTGGTATACATATATCTTATTTTTAGTGTGCGTGTGTGCATGTACACATGCGTGTATATTTACTTGCATTATATTCATCCGGTGAAGGAAATAACAGATTGAAAGTGAATTCAATATCTAAAGTAATCTATGTTTAAAGATACCTCATGCGAAATTTCAAGTTATTTCATCACTTCAGCGACGAAATATCAATAAAAATAGATTTGACAATTTAACATACGGTCTTATGGAGAATAGCATTTTCCTTGTCTTCTATTGCGAAATTCATAATGATTTTACAGATAGTTTAAAAAAAGTAAATGATATATAATAAAAGATTATCTTACGAAAAGTTACGTTATAATTTAAAGTCGATTGACCGCTTAAAAGACAAGAATTCAATAAATATATGATACTATTTTATAGCACTATGTGACCTAAGCCCGCACTTAGGTTACGCCTATTTGTGACCTAAGTAGTACTTTTTTGCACCATGTTTGTCACAATCGCTACGCTCGTGCACTAACCTCACGGTGCAAAAAGGACTACTTAGGGCACAGATAGCCCTCGCTGCGCTCGGGCCCTAACTTCACGCCGTGCAAAAGAGTGCTACTTAGGTCACATGTATCGTAATGTTACTATTAAAAGGGAGATAATTTATCTCAAAATAAATTTTTCAACTTATATAGATAAGATATATAACCATTATAGATAAGATATAAATGTTATTTTATAGCACTGCGTGGCATAAATCCGCATTTATGTCACGCCTATTCGTGATATAAGTAGGTAGTCCATTATTGCACCGTGCTTATCACCCTAGCTTTCGTCGGGCGATACTGCAGGGTGCAAAAATAGACTGCTAATGGCACGGATAGGCGTGATATGCCGGATTTATGCAGTCAGTACTATAAAATAATGTACGAGACACGTGTTATAAGTCGTTCTTTACGGCACGGCGTGTATAAGCGCCCGAGCGTAGCGAGTTATGCCACTAGTATCGTAATGTACTATTTCATTTTCGTACCACTTTTAAAGAGTAAACTATATTATAATAACATTTTTCAAATGATTTCGTTGCAGTTATAATATTGCCTTTTGCTGGTCTGGATTTATATGGAATATTACATGTTACTACCCGAAGAGAAATGGTTAAAACCACAGTAAAATTGTTGGAGGATTATTTAAAACTCTGTCAGGAGCAGAGCGATAAACATGGACCAAATGCTGGACAATGTACTGTCATATTTGATATGGAGAACTTTAATCTTAGGCAGTATATGTGGCGTCCAGGTATAAGGCTTTAACACGACATCGGTTAGCGCAAAAAGGTACCACTGAAAAAAATGAGCCGTATATTAGTATATTGGTTTCAATATTTCTCATACGAGAAATAATATTTCGTGCCAAGAAAATAACAATAGCGATAGATAGCGATAGATTTCGACGTCCCAATTGCCTGGATCTCATGTCAAGCCGATATTCTTTTTGATTTCAACATAAAAAATCATTGAAATGTAAAGTTCCAAATATTGGAGCAAAAAATTTCTTATTTGCGTTATTGATATAATATGTAAGTATTTCTGTTATATATTTATAACACAATTTTGTTTTGTTACGACACATTCACTGAAACATGTTTCAATGATTTTTTACATTGAAACTTGCTCTTACGCGCGAGGCAGCGGGGGGGGGGTCTCCTCACGCCGCGCGCATGGCTCCATTCACCGTACACCCCCTCTCGCAGCTGATGAACTCGATCATTTGTTTACGTTTTGCCGCAGTACTCAGAATTGGTGTTGTCCGTCGCGTTGAGATTTCGGATACATATTCTCCCATGTATATTTGCTATATTGCCAATAGTTTTTTGGTTCGTTCTTACCTATTTTAAAGAATCACATCCTAAGTGCCTTGTCTTTTTACTAACGTTATATTGTTTTATTACTTCCATAAGAAGCCGAGTATAAGAGATAAACTTGAAAGTTAAATTATTCCATAACCGAGTTGACAAACGATCTGAAACTTATAGGATATTAATGGAAGAGCAACAATATTAAGTTTTTAGAATGACGTAACCATTTTCATTTTGGTAGCCAACCTCATTATATTATTTATTTATTTATTTGTTTATTATAAGGGAAATAAGGAGCCCTTTACAGAATAAAGGTAAAACAATGAATTATAGAGATAGCAATTTTAAAGAAGATTATAAAACAATTATAGTATATAGAAGACCAATTATATACAAGTAGAAATGAGACTGTTATATGTCGGCTTATAGTAAATTATGCAACAAGCGAGTAAAGTTGAAGATTATTTCCGCGGGTAAGTATATAATTACTCAAGGGAATGATCGATTTTGTTCTCGTGTTACATATAGCTTTTTATTCCTAGCACCATGCTATGGCCAATTTGTTGACTTTGGAAAGTGGGGTATAAAACGTTTTCAAATACGCTGGGGCACTGGCAAAGCGCAAGAGATAACGCAGGCGGCGGTTGGTAAAATAAATCAGCGGGATTAAAATGCTTCATTCCCGCTAATTCACTTAATTCTCACATTTGCTTATAAGGTCTTAATATTTCAAACAAAATCAAGCATTTGCGGGAATAAATTAAAAGAGGGAATTAGACACTACTTTCATTGCTCCGCTTTTCAGGCAATAAAGTGACTATCATGGCGGTGATGGAAATAATAGTACATTACGTAACAATAAGGGACTACAGTTGCAAATTATTTCCGTGGCTGAGTTTACCCGAGAAAATGATCGACTTTGGTCCTGCGTTACATACAATACTTTTTTAACACACCCTATCGTAAAGTTCGTACTTTATTCCCGCCGAAGCGGAAATAAATATGCAGCATTTTTTCCATTTTCGGCGGGAAACGAGTACGAAATTTACCATAGTTGTGTTAAAAAATCGTATATTACACTCATGAATATAGTGGGTTCTGCCCTCGCTTCGCTCATGCGACAACTCTAGCGCAGCGCGCAGCCTACTTTATTCCCTTGGTGCAATATACTATATTCCCAGCTCCACTGTGGCCACTTAGTAGACTTGAAAAGTTATTTTGTGTATTAATGTCTTATAATTTTGTTTGTCTTAACCAAATTCATCACAGACAAAAAAATTAGACGCTTTACTTTATTCCCGCGAATGCGGGAATAATAATAGTCTAATTTTTTTACATTTATGGTGAATTAGGTTGAACATGGAAAAAGTTAAGATAGCACTAGCCAAAAATAAAGTAGAGAATCACCCATGCGCGTGGCAGTTCCTAAGAGGAAAGCCCGTGTAGCGTTTTATTCTCTGTATACAGCCAGGGAATAAACACAATACTTTACGCCAAGGTGTGCTAAAAAATCATTTGCGAGATGTTATTTTCTTGATACTTTTTCCGCAATGGTATCTTCTTGCACTGACCCGACGATGTGATGTAATGGAAAAATATATTTTGCTGGTAACTTTATTTTATTGATAATTTCTTTTTTTATTATTTCTTACAAATAAGCTGGAGAACTTGTCATAACCTTAATTCAAATGTACGAGGCAAACTATCCTGAGATTCTTAAAGTCTGTTATATCATTAATGGTAAGGTTTAACCTACGTATTTTAGTTATAAAAGCTCTGTAAATTTACTCGAGTAAAATTTAAAATTGACAAAATTTTCAGCACCAAAAGTATTTGCACTTGCATTTTCCATTGCCAAAAAATTTATGAACGAATATACGATTTCTAAAATTCAAATATATAAAGCGGATCCTCTTAAGTGGAAAGCTGCAATATTACAAGTAATACCAGAAGATCAGCTACCAGTTCACTTTGGAGGAACTTTATCGGATTCAGATGGCAATCCAAAGTTAACGTCAAAGGTATTTTATAATTATTAAAAGTTATTTCTAAGTAGTGAATTTCGTGCGTGTTTTTTTTTAGATTTGTCAAGGTGGTAAAGTTCCAAAAAATTTGTACACAAGTAAGGGTGATAAGGATAAATCAAGTGAATTCACAACTGTAACCGTTAAAAAGGGTGACAAATTAAAGCTTGAATTTCAACCATCGGAAATTGGATCATTATTAAGGTATTAAAAATTATTTCAAAAATATATTTATGTGACTAAAATTGAAACTTGATTATATGACTGGAATTTCAACAAAAATTTTAAGAGTATATAAAGAAACTGAATATTTGTTTTTAATAATATATTACATACTCTTAGATAGTTGATATAAAAAATTGAACAATATATTATATCTCATTGATAAAAGTACATTTTCTGCCCTCCGGCCGGAAAAGCCTCAGGTCACATGTTTGTTCACCTCGGCTTCGCCTCGGCCGACAATTATATGTGATCTGAGACATTTCTTATTTTACTGGCCATGGGTCGTAATATACTATTTATATATAGGTCTAGATCACCAGGAATTGATTATACATACAAATGTTGAATGAAAGCAAGTTTTATTTTATTGTTATCCACAACTTTTGTATAGGTATATACCTAATATTTCTGTGCAAAGTTAAATGCTGTTGAATAAAAATCGACTATTTTAGGTATATTTCAGCGTTAAAAATCGTTTTTATTATGGATTTAACTCATCAGGAATTGATTGTACAAAAAAATGTTCAATAGGAAAAAGTTTTATTTTATTTATAACTTAAAACATTTAAAATTTTTGTGTAAAATCAAATCCTTTCAAGTAACGAGGAAAAACTGACTATTTTGTCGATTATATCAGTATTGCTTTTATAAATATTATTGCTAGTAAAAAAAAATATTTAATGTAGAAAAGACTTTTTAATTCGTTTTAGCAGACGCAGGTTTTTTTATTTTCCGATGGATTCGGCTCAATATATGATTATACGGTACCGAAGTATAATTAGACGAGTATCTGGCCCAAAATTCCTTTGACAATCGAAGAACTTGATAATATACGGACATACAGACATAGTACATACATCTCGGAAAACGCTTAAAATGGACGCATTTTGGGTGGAAAACAATTTTTATATAATAAATTACGAGTGTTTTGAGTTATAACAATTTTCGCTCTGGCGTACTACTTATTTGTTTTCACAGCACAGTTTATTTATATGAAGTTAAAATTTTAAAGAAATTATTCAGCTAATAAATGAGATTTAAAATATTTTTTTCATAATAGTAAAACCTTAAAATATAAATTCTAACTCAAACAATATTTAGTTAATATCACACATTTATGAAAAAATAACTTTTAGCTGGGAATTTCGCTCAGACGATCATGACATCAAATTTGGAATATTAAAAAAACTACAAAATGGATCTCAAACAGAAGTAGTACCCATACATAGGGTACCTGCTCATAACAATGATGAAGTTGGCATTGTAACTTGTGAAGTTCCTGCCACCTGTAAGTATTACACTGACAATATTTCTTTTAAAAAATGTAATTATAGAAAAATACTTGTAAATTATATTATTTCTAGATTCAGTTATATTTGATAATAGTTATAGTCTTCTGCGTAACAAGAAAATCCATTATTGCATACGTATGTTACCTCCTACAACATTGGATGAAGCATCTTTAGTAAAGTCATAAATTTTTATCATTTAGAAAAAAAAAATAAGTCTGTAAAAACATAATATTTTATATATTGTATAGTTAAGGTAAATAATTTTTTTTAAAGTTTTTTCGATGTAAATACATTTACTATATTTTTTATCTATATTTGAGTATGTGGTAAAAATGGAAATGTAAAATTTGATTTTATATTTTGTTATGCAAATATATACATAAAGGTGTTGTAAAAATTATTATTAAATTAATGATATGTACACTTTCCTCAATTACATGATTTTTGTGTAATAATTCTATTGAAAATTATTATTACTCATCTTCTTCTGTCAACAACATTTCAATAAGCTCATTATCCAGCAATTGATTTCCCTCCAAACGCTTTTGAGTTCCCCATTTTGCAAGGGTAGGCAAAACTTTGAGTTGTGTTTTAGAATGTGTTCGGAATGGACATTTATTATCTTTCCAGCTGCAAATATATAGGACAAAATATAATATTCACATTAAAAAAAGAACAAAAACTATTTATTAAGTAAATAAATAGAAATAATTGTGACTTACAATGCTCTATCGCCTACTTCAACTATGATATAATTAGACTTTTCTGGAGCAGATTCCATTCCTTTTTCTATAAAGGGCTTCGCTATAGATAGGGGATAAGAAAATAAAATAAACATTTTAACTAAGAATAGTATATGATGAATAACTAAAACTAAAAGTAATCTTGTAATAGCAAGTGCAAACAAGTAAATGAAAAAATACCTTCTACACAATCTGGGCACCAACTATCTCCATTGGGTAATTTTGAACCGGTATAAAGAATATAAGTTGGTCCATCTGTCTTGAACTTTTGCACAAAGTCTACAAATTTTTCATAACCTTCTACGTGATGTTTAACAACCATATTTTTTTGTTCTGTTAATTTTATTCTTTTAATGAAGCTAAGCGATAACTTTAAAATTTCACTTGGCAATCTCTTTGCCTATTAATGTAAAACTTAAAACGTGATTCATTTAATGAAGAAAAATACTTGATTAAGGTAGGATAACGCTAAAAAATGTGATTCAGATTGATAATATTGCTGATAATACTACTGTGATTATGACCAGTGTTGCCAAGTGTAGTCAAGTATTAGTCGTAATTCAAATCAATCAAACGAAAGTAACGTGGATAAAATATTGTGATTGGACTGCTTTGAGCAAGTGTTTAATAAAAAATAAATTAATGAAAACAGCAAAGAATACTTATATACTTACTTATTGGTGCTTTGAAGTGTAGGTACTTATAACGGCAAATGAACGATACCTCAAAATACGTGGCGTTTGGTATAAGTAGTTTATTTATTCTCAATAATGGAGATGATGCGAATTGGGTAAAAGAAAAAACAGCGAGACTGCGTTGGAGGATACAACAGTGGTACATATGCAATAAGATAAATAAGAATTTGAATCGGTCAGATTGCCGCTCGCGGCTCGCATGAGAAAGGCAACATCGCGACTAGAATCCGGAAAGCGGATTGGCGTATAAACTCGTTTACCTTATGTGTTGACGCGTATGTGGTGTCTCTGTCTCTCACAGCTCATAGGTCGCAGTACAGGTACAGTCTCACTATCTCACTTATCTGTCTCGCTCTAGAGTCTAAAGAGAGGGGAGAGTTGGGAGAGTTCGGAGAGTTTCGCTGTAATTCCTGTTTGGCGCTTGGCAGCGCACACACTCGCACAGCGACACGAAGATTCACGAATCTCGATACAACTTACAACAATATATATATATATAAGTATATGAGCGAAGTGCGAACGAGCCCGCGTATCGAAATAGGCACAGTACGACACTCGGCTGACTCGGCCATCTATAAGTAGTGGGAGGAGCCGATTGGCGATTGCCGAGGGTCTTGCTTGGTGCGGGCGCTCCTACCCCCCCCCCCCCCCCCCCCCCCCCCCCCC
>JAPYZO010004776.1:0-10915 GCA_030522905.1 Torymus flavipes | reverse complement strand
AGGATGATAGCGCTTCTGACTCGCGAGTCGGCGGCTCTGGTTCAAGCCCAGGGTCCGTCACTTTTTATTATTAAAAGTTGCGAGAGCTCTCTCGTAACAGTAAAAAAAAGAAGTTTTTTCTATGGAAAAAAACATTAAACTTTCTAATTCGAGAGCTTCGTGCTAAACTTTGATGTATTACAACTAATTTAGTCAAAATCTGTCGACCAGCTGCCAAGAAAAATGACGCACAACATTTTTTTTTAAAATACCATAATTCAGCATAATGAAGGTTTAAAGGCCTATCTCAAGCAGATTTGTATTAAAAATGAGTTATATTAATAATATATATACTTTGTTATATAGTTATTATATTTTAATTAATTTTTTTAGGTGATTTGGGTTTCAAGAGCTATTAGGTATAAGACCGCCTTAAAATCGTTGATCCTGCTTGATAGAAAAGCAGGAAACAAAAAAGTTGAATGTCAATTTGAAGCTAATTTCAAGCGATTTTCGGGCTAAAACTATCCGTTATATTGCATGTTGAACTATCTAGGCACATATACTTTCATTTTTTGTTGCATTTATTGATAATGCATTTAAGACTAAATCGAATATCTTTTAAGACGGTAATGATGACTGTTTACTTTATTTAGCAGAAAAATAGCATAAATTCTCTAGCATATGGTGTTTTCGCGATTTCTGAGCCAGAGTTATCCATTACATCGTAACTTAAACTTCTGAGGCCTCTTTTTATTCATTTTTGACAGCACCTATCACTGAAAAATATCAAAATAGATGTCTTTATAACCAGAAAAAATGTTGAAGTAGCTTTTAAGACCCAAATATGACCGAAAATTCGCTAGAATATGGGATTTTTGCGTCTTTTGGACCGGAATTATTCGTTTTCTGTCGTACTAAACTATTGTAACAGCTCTCATTACTTTTTTATCATATCTGTCAATAAAATATAATAGAATAAATAATTTTTTTGGTCAAAATAAATAACTGGGACCTCATTGCAGCTCAAAATAACTAAAAATGGCTAAAAAACGAGTATTTTTGAGGGCGGCCCACCACTTGATTATTTTTTTTTCCACCTGGATATTTTAAAACACATGAAAATATTCCATTTCCAGTAAAAATTGGAACCACACCCCCAATGGGCCCTAGATGTAACGATTTTCGATCTTTGTGAATTTTTAAAGAACTTAAAAAGCCTGCTGGTTCAGTTGCTTGCTCGCCGGGAAGTGAAGTTTTTCGGAGCTCGTTCTTTTGTAGCTGTCATGCCTTGAAGTTGGCATCGCGTGCAGGGGTAGCTGCGCTAAGTACTAGCGCCGGGTGCGCAACGCGCGTGCAATACATATACGTCGCTCGGCTCCGGGTCTTGCAATGTTCTCGACGATGACAGCAGCTGTTGCAGTGCGAGGTTTCGTTAGGAGTCTTTTCCCTCGTGGCGTATGTTGGCTGCTTTGGTACGCCCATTTACGTTCTTCACCTCTCTGATGATAGGTGGGCTGAAAATACTTTTTGTTTTTGCAGATAGCTGATGCAGCGTGGGGAGTAAACCAAAACCACAGCTGCCGTTTCTCCTTCCAAATGATTATTTTTTCTTGTGTCGACTATTTATTAGTAATGTGCGGCTTTTAGGTACTCAACTCTCCTCACTTGGCTACGAGATGATCAGCTGATCTGCTACTTGTGCTGTGTCGACTTCTCTACTGCGGCTGTCCCAGACAATGGTGATACTTGAAGGTCTCTGCCAGTCCTTTCCTCACAGATAATGTAGCTGACAACTTAGCAGTTGGCTGCAAATAGATGATCCTAATGAGCAGACTGGTGTCCATGAGATAGAGCCATTCTGGGTCGTCCAGCTCCACTGGACAGCTTCCTCAATGCTCCTCGAGTGTCTCGGTGGTTTAGTATGTGAAGGGATAGGTAAAGAGGAGCAAGAAATGGCTTGAAAGTGTAGGATGTGTGGTAAAGAGCGATGCGGATAAGTAAATTTTACCCATAAGCTTACTACTAGAATTAAAACACACAGAAATTATAAAAAATATAAATAATTAAGTCAAATTATTTATTTAAAAAAATTGTATTACCTCGATATATTCCATTTCTTACAATATTTGTATTATTTCTATTTTATACCTCCAATGTTAAATAAAAATACTAGACCTTTTTTTGTATGTTTAAGGGTATTCGTTAGTCTCATACTTCTCTGATAAATACTGCTACTTTTGCTCCATGATGAACTGTAGCAGCTGTAACCATGACTTATTATTACCTTATTATTCTTATGTTATTTTTAACAAAAAAAACTGTAGTTGTCTGGTTTTCCATTCCAGTAAGTCCATCTCAAGATTTGTTGTCACTGATATCCACATGCACAGGCTGGTAAATGGTTATATAAATAAATCGGCTGATCGGCACTAAGTTCCGAGCAAGGAACAACTAATCTCAGAGCGGTTGGCTGCAGTAATGAAGTAATGCTTGATTAGATGAGAAATGTTAACTCTTATCTGTTATTTATAAAGAATAGTATATGTAGTATACTGTATACGCGGTGGGAATAGTACCGTTTCATCAGCCAGCATTCATTTATATACCTATACTATACGTGTATCACTTGACAGAAAAATTTTACAACGGCTTGCTAGGATGGAACAGCAGACCCCTATAATTTTTTTTGTTAGAAATAACTATAGAAGTCATGATTTACTGCTGCTACAGTTAATGGAGCAAAAGATAAGTATGAGTAAACTCAAATTTTTTTAGAATTTTTCTAACATACTATGCTTTACTTTTTACTTGAGAAGTTGGTCTTCGGTGCGGGTTTCTTCTTTTTTCTAGAATGTTAAAGCCTCATCTGTCAGAGAGCAGACGTAGCATTGAGACCCATGCAATGACAAGTTTATCGAAGCACAAAACAGAAATAATACAAATATTGCAAGAAATGAAATATATGGAGGTAAGAAAATTTTTTTAAATAAATTATTTGATTTAATTTTTTATATTTTCTATAATATCTATATGTTTCAATTGTTTAAACCCTAGGATATATTTTTGTTGTATCAGAGACAACAAATTTAACATTAAAAGCGCACAAAACAGAAATAATACAAATATGGTAAGAAATTGAATATATTAAGATAACATTTTTTTAAAGAAATTTGACTTTACTATTTACATTTTAGATAAAAAAGGTATGTTTCAATAGTATTTATACTATGAGTATTTATACTATGACATTGGATAGGGTCTGTAACTTGGCAGAGTTTCATTTTTTAATATTATCTAAAACTTCTGCAAGTTGTGGAAAAATTGGTGATCCGAAGGTTTGAGCCCCTCCTAGTTAGTTCAATTCAGTACTTCTAGTCTCACCAAGGTATAAGAACGCGCTTCAGGGGTCTGTTGTATAGTAATACATTATTGTGTATTTCGCAGACTTCCCAGCGAGACTTTCCTATTTCATATTATTCTCAAGCGCTATAAGACTGACAAAGTCAGCTGGCAAAGTATATTCTTTGAGACATGGCGATTTGCCATGTTAAAATTGTAAAAACCTCAATTCTATTTATTTAAAAAAAATTATACATAGATCTAGTAATATTTTTATTTTATTTTACATTTCTACATATTTTTTATTGATAAAATACAATTATATATATTATATATATATATATATATATATATATACACACCTATATATTATTATATTTTTAGAGGGTCATTGGAAGGCAAAGTATGTCGCCCAGAATATGATAAATTATTGCATGATCCTTTATTAAAATATTCTGGATTATTTGGTTCTGGAACTGATAAAGGCGATTTAGCAATATCTCTACAAGTATTCTCTAATGGAAGAGCTCTTGCCTTACCAGTCTATACTTCATACAAACATTTTACATCAAGATGGAAGTAAGTAAATATTAAAATACAGTGTTTTTGAAATAGTACATTACGATACTAGTGCGGAAAAGTAGATTTTTCGACTCGTGTGACGGTTACACCCGACCGAAGCGAGGGTGGCAGGCACACGGGTCGAGAATCTCCTTCCCGAACATGTATCGTACAGCACTTTCTGATACTACGTGTAGAAAGTTCGATTTCGAGTACACGCTTTTTGCCGAGCGTGTGGAAAAACTAACTTTCTGCACGGAGTGTCGATAAATAATAAATTGTTTATAAATTAATTTGAAATAACAAATTTAAATAACTAAATAATTAAAATGTTAAGGATGTATTTTATAATTACCAAAATAGGAATTCCATCTACTCATAAAGTAAAAAAGTATAGTTATTTTCGATAGAAGTGCGAAAAAGTGATTTTATCCTCGTGGTCGACGTTTGCGCCCGAGCAAAGCGAGGTATCGAACACTTTTTTGACACGACGTGTGTGAAGCTTAATTTAGGGCATGCTTTTTTATTAGAGCGTGTGCGAAATCTAGCTTTGCGAAGTGTTAAAAAACCCTTTGTTAGACGCTTCGCTATAACGTAGAGAATATCTTACTAAAATTTTAAGGCTTTTTAAAGACACATTTTTCTGTATTCCCACTGTAAAAACTCTATTGTATATGAATCTTGGAAATTTGACTAGGATATGGTTTATAATAAAGTAGAATTGTGGAGTATTTTTATAATATTAGCAAAATTCAAACGCGGTTTGCACGTACTATTCTGTTATGGATAGGTTATAAACACTATTTTTTACGATGATAATTAAATACACTTGTGATGTTGCGACCCGACGACTTAAATGCACACCAGACGGGTGATTCTCTGCGTCGTGTTCCTCGTCTCCAGGCCGAAAGAGTTTGCGTTGGGGTGCAACGTGCACAAAATCTGCGAGAGATTTTTTGTAGCGAGTGTCCTTGACGACCTCTCGGGTAGCTCGGCTAGCTTCCGGGTCAGGAAACATGGGTCTTTTGCTCGTAGTTGGATTTGTATGAACTACTATGATTGTCTTACCTTGGACAACGTCGTCTCCTGGTTAAAATTCGCATGTGATTTCGGGATGCGGGCAGTCAGGTAGTCTCGTAAATGCGATAATAGCGGCTCAATTAAACTACATCTATTGATGCGACAAGTTAGGTATATACAATGCATGGACGCGACCGTGTCCCTCATATTTCGTCGCGCTACGCACTTGGCGCGTGTGCGTGTATGTGTGTCTCTCTCTCTCTGCTCTGAGAGAGAGAGAGAAATTTTCGTCGGCGTTTACAAGAACGTGACTTACTCGGTGCTGGCCTTACTCGCGGCCGATGCTTGCTGCAGGACTCAGAGAGTCAAGTGGCTATGTCACTTTCTCAGTCCGAACCACTAAGCCATCGAAGCATAGACTTGCTGTTAAGGCGATTGTGGATCCGCTGGTTGCCAGGTAGGGTCCATCTTTAACTCATCGTAGATGGAGCGTTCTGTCTGTCCCGCTGGTCGGCCACGCATTGCATTTGCTTCGGCTCTCTTATCACCGCGCGCTCTCGTCCCTATCGCTAGGTGCCTCGGCTCACACTACCTTGGTCAGTCCCTTTTCCGCTCTCTCCAAATTGAGCGCTCATCCTTCGTCTTGGACGTGCTTTTCTCTCTCTCCTTCCGCGTGTATCAATTACTCTCTCTATAGAGTATTATTACCCTCCTGCTCGTCACGTGTCGCTCGCTATACCGCCTTGCTTATGGCTTTACTTGGCCATATGTGTGTGTGTGTGTGTGTGTGTGTGTGTGTGTGTGTGGGTGGGTGGGTGTGTATGGGTGTGTGTGTATGCGTGAGGACATGTCACGAAACGTATCCCGTCACATACTTTTCAAGCAAAAATCAAATGTTATTATTTTATTTTAATTATTTAGTAGTTATAAATACTTAAATTTCAAAATTCAAAACTAGCATATATTAGCGCTTATTCAATACGGACCAATCAAATCAATCTTTACGGGGGTCATAGACCCGTAGGCTTTTGAGGCCAAAATCACCTGAACAAAGACTGCTGCCAATTCATTGGCCCGTGGCTTCCTCAATCTTAATTTGCTGATTCCTTTAATTAATCCTATAATTAATTCTCTTCCGAATGCGACCTATCTGATTCAGATACACAGAGCCGTTCTTGAAAAAATACGATGTGAAAAAAAAGGTTAAAAAAATTTTAACCTCAAATATCTATGAAATTTATGGATCAATCATTTTGCCCAAAGAACTAGGACGATTATATCCATATTCTACCTCTACAAGGAATTTTAAAGCGCTCCCGTAATCGTTAAACATGCAAAACACATTTTTTCTTTTTTCAATTTTTATGTTTTTTTTAATAACAAAAGAACTGATAGCTAGAAATTTTTTATGAAAATATAGTTATGTTAATTCCCTTTCGAACGCTACTTATCCGATTCAGATACATAAGGCCATTCTCGAGTAATTACGATTTGGAAAAAAAAAGGCTAAAAAAATTTTAACCTCAAATATCTCTGAAATTTATGAACATTTTGCCCAAAGGAGCCGAGAGCTATCCAAAATCTACCTCCGCAATGAATTTTGAAGCGATTAAGTCAATTTTACTCCGATAATCGTTGGACATACAAAACTCATTTTTTTCATTTTTAAATTTCCTTTCAGAATCTAACCAACAGAATAAATTCAAATTTCTACAGATTATAGCTATTTATATTCTGCATTATCATGATTTTTTATGAAAAAATTGACCGTTTAGTTTGATAGTTATAAGCTTTTAAGAAAAAACACTTTTTTTTAACAAAAGAACTGTATTAGTTAGAAAAATTTTTTTTTTTTAGGAAATACAGGTATTTTAATTTTTTTTAATGCTACCTATCTGATTAAAATATCTCAATCCTATCATTAAAAAAAGCGAAAATAAATTTTGAGAAAATCGTAAATTTGAAATAAAACAAAAACTCATCGGCCCAAACAAAAAATGGATTTTTCTTAACTTAGGCATAAAATAGGCCATTTCTCACCTAAAACAGGTGAGAAATGGCCATTTCTCACTAGTTTTTCATTTTTCATCTGTTTTAGTGAAGAAATGGCCATTTCTCACTTGCTTTAGGTGAGAAATGTAAATTTCTGCCTTTCACTGCGTGTGTACGACTCGAAATGCCCAATCGTCTCTCCGACTCACACATGTAAAAAAGGCCCTATCATGCCTTCGTTAAAAAAAATACGGTGTGAAACACGGGAAGAAAAGCTATTTCAGACTCGGGTGAGGTATCTTTAGCACTCGTCTCTGTCTCGTGCTGAACACCTCATCCTCGCTAGAAATAGCTTATTTTCTCCCCTTGTTGCACAATGTACTATTTGACCCGCCATCACAAAAAAAAAACAAAAAAAATGAGACCTGTCGGGTTAAAATCGACCGTGTAGAAGCTGAGATTCAGGCGTACACACCTTGGGAAACAATTATAACATATTTTTAGAACAACTCAAAAAATAACTATTACAAAGCTTTCTCTAGGAGGAAGCAACATAGTAAAATGTAATTCGGTGCGGGAAACGGATTTTAGCGGGCATTGGACAGTCGAGTTTCTGGTACTTAAAAATGAAGCCCAGAGCTGACAATTTCGTGCAATGATCCCTTTTTCTTGAGATGTGGGCAATTTAATTTCAAATATCGTCTATTTCGCTAAAAAAAATTATGTCTTTTCTATTAAGTGTTACATTGCAAATATTTATGATATGCAACCGAGCAAAAAAGATTATAAAAGTAGACAGAAAAATCTAAAATTTAAGCTCTGATTCGTTAATAAATATTGATTTTTCAGAAAATTACAAACAATTAAAGATAGCCTACGAAAATGGATAAAAATTTGTATTTATTTTAACCGATTAAATGGATCGTATTTTTAACCATTTTCGAAGAGTATCTTTAATATATAATCTTGAAAAGTATGTGACGATCGACGGAGACAAGTTTCTTCACACGTGCGCGCCCACACACAGACACGCGCGCATGGCCAGCTAATAAAGCCATGGCTTATGCATAAGCAAGGCGATATCACACGCGAGCGACACGTGACGAGCAGGGGGGCAATAATACTCTATAGAGAGAGTAATAGATATACGCAGAAGGAGAGAGAGAAAAGCACGCCCAAGACGAAAGCGCACAATTTCGAGAGAGCGGAAAAGGGATTGACCAAGACCGTGTGAGCCGAGGACCTAGCGATAGGGTCGAGAGAGTGCAGTGGTAAGAGAACCGAAGCGAAGGCAATGCGTCGCCGACTAGCGGGACTAGACAGAGATACCAAGATCAATTTTGGCAGGTATATAGAGTTTATTTTGAAGATGTGCAAGTTCAATTATATAGTTGATCGGATACTATTAGGTATTTAAAAAAGCAAAATACGGAAAAATCGAAAATATTCTTTTACGGAGCCGGCTTTGGATATCCGTCAGAACTAGTCACATTATCTTAAAGGTCTTAGAATTACCTATAAATCCATAATTTAGTGACCTAAACGGATAATATTAAGTCGGTTGAAAAAAAAATAAAGAAAAATATAGAAAAATCGAAAACAACTTTTTTTGTCTTTGGGGGTATAGATATGGGTCAGACGTAAGCGTATTTTCTGAAAGTTCTTGAAAGTCCCTTTTTATCTGTATTTTTGTCGGCCCGATCGGAAATATTAAATCGGTTAAAAAAAAATAAATAAATAAATAAAGCAAAATACGGAAAAATCGAACATATTTTTTTACGGAACAGGGTTTGGATATCCGTCGGAACTAGTCACATTGTCTTAAAGGTCTTGGAATTCCCTATAAATATACATGTTTTTCTCGACTCGGTCGGATAATATTAAGTGGGTTAGAAAAAAAATAAATAAAAATATGGAAATATCGCAAATAATTTTTTTCGTCTAAGGGTTTAGATATTGGTTGGAAGTAGGCCCATTTTCTGAGTTGCCTTAAAATTCCTCATCCATCCATATTTTTGTTTGTTCAATCGGGTAATATTTTCGCGTTTCTTAAACCTAAAAAAAGGTCCCCACTACTGCCACGTTGCCGAGTGTTCGTCTTAATGCCGCGGTCGACCAGCGCCGCTCGTGCCAGGCGTCTGCTGTCCCCCGCACACGTGCTCCCACCCGCTGCCTCTTGTTCTCGCGGCCGCGTTTCTCTGCCTCCTGGCGTCTCATCACGCGGCTGTTGCTTGCAGGGGCCGCTCCGAAGCTACCGGTAGCCATTCGCGGTGCGCGTCCGGGCGTTCTCACCCCGGGTGATGCGCAACTCCGTCATCGCGCACGCGTCGCACTCCCGTATGCGGAGGTTAGGTTATGTGTGATCGTGGAAGTATTGTGACAGTGGTTGCTGGTGCAGTGTCCATCGTAGAGTGCAACTGCACCATCACAAAGTATTTCAACGAAGTGCATTGAAATGCGCATAAAAAAAATATGAATTTAAAAAAAAAAGTTTGCTACCGGACCAATGGAGGCCGAGATATTACACTTTTCAATAACGTAGGCACACAAAAAATAAAAGTTGGTCTGACCCAGAAGACCGATGATCACATCCTTATGAATTTAGATGCGCTGATCTCAGATGTGACCTTAATTTTGTTCTATCGCCTCAGGATTTTGAGATATCTATAACACTAAAAATTTCGAGGTGTCTGAATTTCAAGGTCAAAAGAATTATTTTTTATTAATTTATTAGTAATACTGTATAGTACTAATGATGCCGTACATTATCCATTTTAAATTATCTGAATATGATTTTTCTTCTTCAAGATATATGAAATTAAAATTTTTAATCATCTCAAGATGAATGTTTCTTCTTTGAGATACATTGACTGAATATTTTAATTTAATATATCTTGAAGAAGAAAAGGCATATTCAGATAATTTAAAATGGATAAAGTAATGCATGATTAGTACTATACAGTATCACTGATAAATTAATAAAAAATAAGGTTTTTGACCTTGAAATTCAGACAACACGAAATTCTTAGAGTTATAGATACTTCGAATTCCTGAGGTGATAGACCAAAATTAAGGTCATATCTGAGATCGGCGTATCTAAATTCATAAGGATATGATCATCGGTCTTCTGGGTCAGACCAATTTTTATTTTTTGTGTGCCTGTGTAATCAATGATTACTTCGATAGTATTGAATATTTTAATTTGAAGCTTGAAGTAACGAGTTAATAGAATAACTTTGTTTCCAAAGCTTTGGATGCCCTGGTTCGTCTTAAACAAACAACAATTGAAACGAAAAATGTGTGCGCTCGCGGCATCGACGGTGGCTCGGCTCTCTGGAGTTGCAGGGCGCGGGGCTGGTGACAAGCGGAGGGGGACAAGCAATAGAGGGAGTTCAGAATTCTTAATTGTCAATTGATTTTCTCAGCAACACATACCCCAAAAATTGCTAAAATCTATATCATGTACCTGTTCGCGAGGATGTGCGACCAAAAATTGTAGCTGCAAGAAGTCGAGGATTTTTCACAATACTTTATCTAAAAAGTGTGAAGGAAAAAATTGTGTGAATGTTTTAGATGTAAATGTAGCCGACGATGAAGATTCAAATCCAGATATAATATCAATCTGGACAACGCCACTGTGTTAGAACCAAATGAATTAGTATCCAATGAACCATTGGAGGATGAAGACGATGTGACATTTGTGCTCATAGAAGACACAGAAGATTTTAAGGTACCACCTACTAAAAAGGCTAGAACAGCGTAATAAAAGCAAATTTTAATATGCACGTTGTTGTTTTGTAATAAATAGATAGACCTATACTTAATTTTTGTTTGATTTCTTGCAGTTCAATCCTTTTAGAACCATTTAATCTATGATAATTATTTATAAAAAAGATAATCTTTCTAGAAATATAATAATATAAAAAATTACTCAATAGTAAATTAGTCGCTCCGCGCTGAATTACCGCTACTCGCCACGATACACATTCCTTCACTCACTCCACACCACAACGTACTTCCC
>JAPYZO010004775.1:0-16956 GCA_030522905.1 Torymus flavipes | reverse complement strand
TCCCTGTTGGTCCTTGAACTAATCATATCCCTGAACCAAGAACAAAAATTAGTTATACTATCACAACGATAATTAGTGAACTATTAATACATTCCTTTCTTAGCTCGTCCATAGTCTATTAGCCAGCGCTGCTACGACTAAAAAGAGCGTAACTCTTCACTGAGTTAATCATCCTAGTCGTGTTGTGTCTGAGGACGTGACACTATTACAAAGTTTCCTCTAGGAGGAAGCAAAAACGAAAGATCAAATATTTATATAGTTTATATAGTTTTTGTTTATCAGCTACGTTTCGTTACAAATGTCATAAAAATTATTTCAGAGTATAAAAATTCTCAAGCCGTTCAAAACATGTTTTTGATAAAAAAATTAACCTGTTTCGACGCAACTCCATAAAATTACCATTTATGGAGTTGCGTTAAAAGAGACTCATTCTTTCAGAAAACATAATCTATGATATTTAACATTTATTTATTCATGGAAAAAATGATGTAAGAAACTTTTTTTATACTTATAAAAAATTACTAATTCTTTGTATAAAGTAAAAGAAATATCTTCCATGATTTTTTTCGTGAATAAAGAAATATCAACTGATACATAAATTATTTTTTCTAAAAGTAAAGATGCGCATAGAAATTCATATATTCATATTTCAATCATGACATTCACCGAGCACAAAAATTCTTTGATATTCGGCCAAATTCACAATCCCCAATTTCCCCCCATTCTCTTACACGACTTTAAATTTTCAAACACACATTTTCCATTTTCATCACTGCCCGCACTCACGCTCGAATTTGCCGTATACCCATTAAACGCAGCTTACTCGTAAAATTCGAATTATAAATAAAACCAGCTGGCCGTGTATCGCGTAGTCGAGGAAAATGGCAATAATCAAAACACCTGTGCACACGCGCTCATCCACGGACAAACATATACACCCATCACATGCGGAAATGAAAATTAATTTTCAAGTCCCGGCCGCCCTTCCTCTCGCGCGCATAAAGCCCAGTCCTCAAGTGGCATTATATTCGTTACGCGTGACATATTAAACTGTTTGCACGTTGCAGGTGTATACACACGTTAATTAAACGGACGAGTATCAATAATCGGGCAAGGCTCAGTAGTGCGTTGCCACGCGGAGTCGGTTTAAATTCTAATTAAATTGCTAATAGTAAATTAGTGTGCGAGCGCAGTGATGGGGTGTATGCGATTGTTGCTAGTAGGCAAGATTTTTATATGGGTTGGTTATCGACGATGAGATGGATGATCTCGTGTTACAGTGAGTGCTAAATGAGGCTGAAATTATTGCTGTTGGAGATATAATGTATAAAGATAATTCGTAATTGGGAATGGTACTAAATTACGCGTATAAACTATGAGAGCGATTGTTACGCATGTTCAACATAGTGACTTGCTTTATATAGATATTTAATATTTGGTTTCAGAACATTTTGTGTACAACATGTATATTTATACTAACGAATAACTACAGATTATGCGTTCAATAACGTTTGGTACTGTACAGAACTAATATAGAAGTGTAAAGGATTCAATAAAAATGAAATAATATTGTACATTGAACAAAAAATTCAATCGGATCAACGAAAATAAAATCGTTGATCCAAACTTTGCGTTTTAGCCGAAAAGCACATCAAAACCCTTTTAATTTAATCCCCGATTTATTTTATTCAAGCTATTTTGCAGAGCTCTGAATTAGAATGGAGAGTATACCTGATAGTATATAGTTTCAAAATTTCACATTAATTTTATTTTTCTTTCACATTTATTTTACCACCCGAAAAGAAGTCTGGAATATGCGCGACTGTGAAAGCAGCTATTAGTTTGCTACTGCATAGTATCACTGTTATTCGTAGCGACAGAAGCATGCGAGCATAGACTTATCCAAGGTCCACCGTCTGAAACTATGGGACTCTTGGGATATAAGGCGAAGCTTGCATACTTCTACGTCGCGAAGAAACAACCGTCACAGCGGTATACATACACTATGGTTACGATCTTACTCGCATTCCACAAAATTCTTGTCACGTGAAGTACATTTTACACTCACAAATGGTTGTATATACTATATTGTATCTATATAACTGAAATCCATTTAAAAATAATATAATTTTTGAGAAATCAATAAAATGATAAAGCTACCAAATACACAATTTAAATAAAACCATTTTATTATTTCCACAGACGTCCTAATGTTTTATCGTTTATCGTATATTCATTTGATTTTTAAAAAACCGCTGCCAATTCATTGGCACGTAGCTTCCTCAAACTGAGCTATTATGATGAAATAGGGCTCGGCTCTAAAGAGAGCAATACTTAGTTTCTTTATTTTAAAAAGAAATAAGTACCATTTTTACATTAAAATCTGGACGTAACAAATTCATGTTCGAAAACATTTGTTTTACTCGGTATACTATATAGGACACACGGAACATATTATAGACACTCCTTTAAGTATGGGTATAATTCGAAGGTTTTGTATACAATAATATCTCCCTGTAATTATTATTTGTTAATATTAAATTTTATAAACCAAATAATATTGTTTTAACAGAGACCACACTTAGCAATGGAACAATCAGGCATTCCTCGGCCTATGACTCCTGTAAAAAATACAGCTTCAGAAGGTCAAATACTTATTCAGAAAGAATTTTCAGAAAACTCATCTTTTAACACAGTGAAAAGTCATTTTGATACTCAGTCGTCAACTTCAGCAACCCCTGAAGTACATTATGATGAAGAAGGGATCGAAATACCACAAATGTACGTTTTAATGTGAAGGATAATATTCTCAAAGAACATATCATGTTCTTTGATTGGGGAGGGGTCCAAAATTTAGACGATCCACTTTAAAATTGAAGTCAACTCTAAACGTTCTCCATTCCGACATAAGCTACTGAAGATTGTGCGGAAATTCCGAAATTCTAAATTCAAAACTTCCAGGAAACAAGAGGCAGTTAAATTCTTAACGATTTTGTTAAACCAACCGAATTTTTATAAATGGAATATCAAAACGGCAACTTCAAATACCAAATGAGTATTTTTTCGGTATTTTTCAAAAACTAATTTGATGAGTACTTAAATGTTGGTTTGTTTGTATAAAACAAAAAATATTCATAAAAAGTACGACTTTTCTATTATTAAAAAATGGAATCGAAGCACAGCAAAGAAATGTCATAAAAGATTTAATTTTTACAAATTTTAAATAGATTTTTTCTTCAATTCAATCTATATACTGATTAACTGTACCTATTCCTTCGAGACATATATTTTAATTGAACACCTCTACCAAATGCAAACTTATCTAGTACACTCATAAATTCCTTATAAACCTAATGCAGGGATTAAACACAATAACTTGCCCAGTTTCAGCCTGACCTCATACATAAATTATAGAGAAAACTTTTTATTTCCTTTCCAATCATGGATGCGAGCTCTCCTCGCGTTTGCCTTTATTAAAATCAGAATGTATGATTATTCTCGCAAAAGAGACGATATGAACACTATCCAAACTTTCAAAACGAAAAAGAAGGAACACATCATGTTCCTACGGTATTGATGCTTTTTTTACGTCAGAATTTTTCTACGTCAAGCCTACTGGATGTGTGAATAGAAATTGCTATTTATTCATTCTACTTTTTACTTGGTTTCAGAAAATTATTGGAATCTTAACTGTTCGGAAAGCATGACAAATGCAGATTCAATGAACCATTTCTATGATAGCTAGCAGTGTGAGTTGTATATCTTTTGTTGTAATTATATTAAAGAATATAAAATGCCATTATACGGACGAGATAAACCAAAAGTAGAAGAGACTTACAAGGAGAGTGTAATCTTATTATTCTCCATATCCTGTGACTGTTTTATTAAAAAGAAATAAATACAAATACTATCTATTAAATATAATTTGCATTTTATAAAATAATTTTGTTATGTAATAAAAAACGTTTTTACTTTTAAGTTGTTGAAATAATTTTCAGCAAGAATTTATTTTAATAAGCAAGAATCTCAATAAATATTTTTGAAAATATATTAGCAGTAGATTTTGTAAATATAAATATTATAATGTTGAGAAAAAAATATTTTCCACTTATTGCAATGCCCAAAAATAATTAATTCAAGACCTTTTAATAAAGTGCGGTACATGCCAAAATCCAAAATTTATCCGAAAAATATAAGTATTGATGATTTTGAATATTGTTTATAAAGACTAAAACGATTCGCATCAGTATTTTATTTTCCAGTCTCTTCATATAGCATCATTCTTATATAATCTCCATGATTCTTTTATTTCCTAATCTTCCAAATCCTCTTCTCCATTCCACCCAACTACCTCTCCCCACCATAAAACAATATTAACCATCATATCAACGGATCTCTGCAATCAACTTACCCCTGCCTAACTTTCCCTAATCCTCGAAAAAAACAACTCCAACCTCATTCTAAAAAAAGCCCATCGCCGAAGTAGATTATCAGTTCCCTCTTTCTCAAACAACGCCCCCCCCCCCTCCCTCAATTTTCCGAACGCACGTCAAACCTGCTGTCGCGCACCGTCGGCCCCATCACGCACTTCTTCGGCTCTAATTCGAGCGCGATTCAGGTAATCGTATTAGCAAGAGCATAGCGAGTATGCGGCGGTGGCAGAGGCGGCGAGGGGCCGATTTACATATCGTGACACATCTTCCCGCTCGCCGCCGCAGCGTCACCATGGCAACGAACCGAAGGGTTGCACGTTGCGTTGCGCGCCGCGTGCTATTGCTACTGCTGTGCGTGCGCCCCCAGCTAAATATTCCGCGTGTGCCTGCCTGCCTGCCTGAAAATTTTGCTGCGAAGATGGTTTTGTTTTTCTTTTATTTATTTATTTATTTTTTTTTTTCGTTGGCTAGTTAGTACGCATGGGGTTGTGCTGGGAGATAGGCTAGGGTAGGTGAAATCAGATAATTATTGGTTTTATTGTAGGTAAGGCGATAATAGATTTTTTTAAGAAAAATATTTTATAGACTACTGAAAATTCATACAGAAATGTTTAGACACGTATATTTTTACAGAAATTGCCTCTTCAATATTCAGGAATTATGTGAATCAAAGATATTAAAAGCTAAATTTGTAACATTGTGCTATATATGCAACAAAGATTTATGGATTTATGTAGTATTGTTGAAAATTCACTGCCTTCAGAAGAACGAGTTTCGGAAAATGATTAATGTTTTCAGTGTTTAAGATCAAACATTAATTTATCGCGTGTAAAATAATAATATTTGTACAATAACGGTACCTTTAATTTGCTTTAAATTTGTCATCTTTTAATTAATTACAATTCTACTCTTTTCTATTATTAAACATTATGATTATATATGTACATACATTATACCCAATTACCTATATGACATTTATACTTCGGAAGAATGTAGAAACAAGTAATTCTATATTCCTTCAATATTTTATAAGAATTATAACCATTTTTGAGCTTTCTTAATATCGATTATCAAAAATAATAATCTGAGCTCCATAGCGTCCCTATATAAGTTTCAGCTCCCCCAGTCTAGTGCCACGTCAATCGATTATACACAGCGCATCGGTCCGCCAGTAGAGTAAGTGTATTACAATCGCGTTTAGAATATGCCAAAAGTATCATTGAAAACCGAGCAATTTGAGGTAATTTAAAAAATATAAATCGTGGAAGCGACGGCTCTGTGCATTTGCAGGCAAATATAATTCTAGCCTAATATTGAGAATCTTTAAATTTATACCAACATTTAAAAAGTCGAATATCAAAATATGCTTTCGTTTAGCAAATGTGGCAATACTCATACAGCGGGTACACGTTTTTTTCTTATTTTCATTCTTCGTCTTCTTTTCCCTTCCGGTTTAAGATTCTTTATAATCCGGTTCTTGTTCTGTTCCTATTCTACATAAGCCCTGTAAATCGCTCGAGAGATCAAGGATATATTGCATGAACTTATATGCGTATGTTCAAAGCATAAACGATGAAATTAGATACTATATAGACAGCTGATGCTCGAGAACGAGAGTGAGACATTGAGACATAAACTGGATAAACAGATGTATAGGATATCATCAGGAGGAAATTCTTAGCCATACCTGCGTATACCGGTTTGATTGATGTCAATTAAAGAATGACTTAGGATCAAGATATTCATGACATCAAGATAATGATAACAATAAATAAGTGCTGATCCAATAGGTGAAAGTAATTCTCAGAATTAGATTAATTAAATAGTTCAGTTAGGGTTAAACTTTTAAAATTATACAAGCGAGACTAAATTCTTGATGGAATAGCTTTTCACGGTTTTTTTTATATGGCTGATTTTTCAGTTATTTTTTAAATGGCAATATAACAAGTCTTTCTTCAAGATATTTCTTTTATAATCTTGAGCACATTGATATATTAAACATACTCATTTTTTAGTTGACGATGGTTAAATCTTAATTTGGTTTAGACTTTTCGACACAGTATCACGTTGTTGCATCAGTCACTTCAGATATGTATAGTCAAGTGGTAATATAATACAAATAGTAAAATCGTTATTCGAGAACAACGTTAATTTTGGAGTTTCAATATAATGACTAAAAATCTACTCGAGTAGTTTTCCCTATAGGTTCTTTATGTACAAGCTATTTTTAGAATAATGATCTCATAGAATAGAGATAGTTACATAATCTTCCATAAACTGCTTTAGTTACACACTACACAGAAGTGACAATACCAATTACTGTAGAAATTACTCCGTTTGAACTTATAATCAGAAAAAGCGCATAATAAAAGCGCTAATCCAGCTCCACAAAAATTAAAACCCATAAGACGACAACAGCGCGCGGAACAAAAACCTCCGACCGTGCCACCACTTGCAACTCTTTCTCTCGTTCTCTCTCAGAGAAAAAAAACTGCAAAAGTTCAGAGAGCCTGCCGCTGAATTTTTCCATAAAAGATATACATAGCCGCTTGGCGCTCGCGAAGGAAACTTTCCAAAGGGACGAGAAGCTCTCGCAGGACTTGACTCTCTGCGATATCGCGCTCTCGAGATTATTTTTTTCCGACGCCGCGCGCGCGCGAACTGCTGCTGCAGTCTAATGAAACTTTGCTCTCTCTTTCTCTCGGCACGAGCGGAAAGACTCGAGTATATTTAGTGTGAGGTGCCGCGCAGCGCGACACGAAGAGTGAGAACAACGAGGTTTCCTGGTTTAACAAAAGTGGAGGTGAGAGATAGAGACGTAGGCTGCTTCACGTGTTGCTATTTTTTTTTTTTTGGGCGCATATAGTATGTTACTGCACGTGTGACTATGCAAACAATGACCTAAGAAGATGTCGAAGCTGATAGTAAAGAATTTTTACAGCGAATATGTCTAAGCAAAATGTTCTATAGAAAATGAAATATCTGTCGGATGAAGATGTCGGAGAGCTGCTGAAAGAATAAAATCAGCCAAGTGCGTTTAAGGAAGAAAATAAACGAATGATGCAACAGTCATAAATTCGAATTGCATTATGACGTTATATCTATACGTAAAAAAGTAAAAGATTATGTAATGGAATAAAGAACGACTAATGAGTCGCTCGCTTATCAGCTATTTGAAGGAAAGTAGAGAGTAGGAAAGCTCAATTTATCTAACAACGTGATATCAAATCGTCCACGCAAGATACGTGCAATGACATTTCAAATTAACAAGTGTCAGGTTTATGTAACTTATCACCATATCAAAAACAACTATATAATAAAGTAATAAAAACAAAAAAAAACTTTGAACAACCATATTAAACCCAAATTATCCATGAAGCCATAATTTCATGATCGATACAGCCAAAGCCCAGCTCTAGTTCAAATCGTCTCTTTCGCGGCGCGACTACCACCAAAATCGAAATTCGCATCTCTTGCACGTACGAATCGTCACACTATATACACGCTAGCTGCAGCGTTGACAACACGCGTACTACACCGCCGCGTCAGCCGTACATATACGCGCAATTCGCGAGCGCGGCGCGTGGCGACTTTTTCTCGCTCGCAACCTGTGCGCAGAACGTCAACCGCACGTGACGTCCGCATATCATCGTAACCGTAACCCCTCCGCGCGGGCATATCGTTGCTATTGATTTAGCTTCGGGGATATTTTTTCTACTCTCGCGAGATTATGCGTTTCACCTGCGTTATACATGCAAAGATACTATGGCGCGATATATAAATTTAATGGTTTTGAGGTTTTGAAGATACGGTCCAGGCTTCGAGTAAGGCGCCTCACATTGTTATATTATTATTTATATTTATAATCCTCGTATCTATTTGATACGATAAACATTCAATCAGGCGATATTTATGGATAGCTGCGTATGGCAAAGTTACTTGACCATAAATTATGGTAATTCACATTATAATAAATAAAATACGACGTAATAAACTTAAAAAATGTATAAACCGCTTTTTGTAATTTTCAGAATTACAAATCCCCATCCGCTGTGTATAAAAACACTATACAAAAACTTGAGAAAAAATATCGTCGCACTTCCTCAACTCGCATATAAGTCCTGTCAAAGTAGTCGCACGCATCCTTTGTTTCCCGCACTCAAGCATCTCTCTCGGCCATCAAGATGACCAACCTCGCAGTGCGACAACACATTTCCAGACGACATCTCTCGCCGTCTTTGATCTCCTCGCGATACTCGATTTTCCAATTTTCCATCCGCCCCGCGCACAATGTTGCGGCCGCAGAGAGAGAGTTATTTCGAGAGGAGATGCGAGTCCTTTCCCATCCGTAGCGGAAAATGACATTTCGCCGAGACAGGTTTCTCCGCACGTATATAGGAGAATTTTTCACTATCGGTCGGACAAGGAATCTGTTTGTCGGGCGACAAAGGGACTCGCGGCATCATTACGCCGAGAGAGAGAAGAAGAAGAAGTAGATGTGTATATATACGTACTACGTGTATTGAAATGTCCGATGGTAACCTGGTTTCGGTGCGGTTGGAAATCTCGACGGGGTCGGTGTGGGCTTTCTTTTGGAAGAGAAGGTAAGTACAAATAATGTTTAGCGGCGAATTGAAAAGCGGTCGATGGCGTAGGTAGGAGATTCGAGGAAATTGAATTTTTCAAGTTAACTCTTGTGAAATATCCGTTCTGAAAAGTATGGAAGATTGGCTCGTTACACTTTCTATAGTTACACTTGTTGCTTTTATTTCTGTAAAGTATAAGTAATATATATAAATTTTTTGAAAAATTTATACAGCGTTACTGCATACTTTTATTCTTACAAGAGGCAAAATTAAAGCAGGAAATTCGAAGCATAATTCCACGAGTTGGAATAATAATTAATATCAAGAGCTTTTTGTCTAGAATTATTCGAAATAGTGTACGATAATGATCCATTGTTATAATAAAAAGCTGCACCGACATCCTAGTTTTACAAAATCGAGAGCCTCTATTGAAATGTAAAAAAAAATGATTTCTCCGAACGGTCGGGTTTGAAATTTAAAATGGAAAATTTGAATTTTAAATGTACTTTGATATATAGTATAGTTATTTCTTCTTTTAACAGTTCTATACTCGCTGCACGAAGATTTAAATATTCATCCAATCCTCGTTAATTATTCTTGTATATTTTCTTTTATTCCGTGTTGCAATATGCGAAAGTACGTTCAATTTGTAAAATTATATCGTGGAATTTTAAGCAAGCGGTCAAAGTAACGTTCGAGGTTTAGTACCGTTGGAAATATCAATTAAAAATAATTAAATTACCATTTAACTTGAGACAATTATAGAATCACTATTAAATACTTTAACAATTGTTGTTCTCATTGTATTTCTCAATACCTTCCTTAAAAATTATTATATTTCTGTAAAATCACCACACATCCCTAATCTTAACACCATTACTCTAAAAAAAGTACATAATAAATACTACTCAAATATTACTACAATATAATATACTACTTCGGCGTTAAAATATTTGCATACTTTCAAGAAATTAAAAAAAAAATCAAGCGTGCTCACTTTAACAACCATCGATCCAAAACACAACGACGATTTATAATCTATAAAAATGTCACCCTCATGATTAATAAATTTCCACTGCAAAAGATCCACTCGTGCCCTCCGCATTCGTATAAAAAAAGTCCTCTACAGAAGCACTTTGTAAAAAGCCCCATCAAGTGATTAATCTGCGCTCTCGAGAGCGCGCGACAGCGAATGCGCGCGAATTCTCAAAGAGACGCGCGTTGGCGTGGATTACGCGATCAGTTCGCAGCGCAGCGAATTCCTGCGCGCTAATAAAAGAGATAAAACGCGAGAGGCGTAAAGACGCGAGTGTAGCTGTTACGGGAGGAGACAAGTGCGTGGCAGAACACGTTGAGTAATTAAGACGGATTCTGCGTGCTTCTCGTTCCGTTGTAGGGTAGATGGAGATACGAGTTATTTTTTCAACTCGTAGTTGTTTTTATAAAACAAATGATATAAATATGGTTAATTGATTTTACAAGCTGAAAAATGATTAAATAGGTTATTTGTACGTAACATTCTACATAAAGAGTACGAGAAATTCGCTACAGACTATATTTGTTAGAAAAAAGTCGAGAGTCAGATAAAATGTTATTATAAAATTATATATAATTATGTAACTGTTGATTTTAACAACATGATCATATCCCTAACTATTCTGAAATATGATTACGTAACAGTTTTCGTTTCAAACAAAAGATCAGAATTTGTAAATACAGAAATTACCAACTGAACAACATTTTATATTCGTTTTGCTTCACATTACAGTGATTTAGATAAATGCTATTAACAGATTCGAATTTCAAAAAAAATACGAATAAACTGGAATCAAACCTTTTGTATAAACAAAAGTTTTACGTTTCATTTGAGAGCGGGTTTAGACAATTTTTTTCACTGCTAACGATGTGTGTAACAATACACTTGGAAATAAAAATTACTATCTATCTGATATATTATTTTTCCAAATAAACATACAAAAACAATAACTTCAGTTATCAAATAAGTGAGTAATATATATTCACATAAAATACTTTTAATAGCTAAAATAAAAGGGTTCAATGAACTTTCTTTACCCGGTCTTTATCTGTATATTTAATTATACAAATGTCTTCAACAACTAGCAATAACGCAAAGTGCCTATATAGATACTTTTTCACTTAACACACGTCGCTCAAGCATTACAGTATCGTGACCAAAAACATAATCCCAGTCCACACAATAACGAGAATCCTATATAAAACCAGTCATTTCCTCTGCACGCCTCCATCAACCAAAACGATTTCCCCCACATACACACGGTTTTCCCCAAAACTTTCCCCCTCCCTCTCGTTTCCTTATATCCTCTAATTTTCCCTTTAGCTATACACACCCACTATACAAGATCGGCGAAAAATTTTCAACTCCTAGCTCGTCAGCCCCGAACGCGCTAATTACACTTAGGTACGCGCAGTGTCAACGACGCTCTCGCGTCACGCGAGCTCGCGTGATGTGCGCGCGCATCGATTTTCTTCCGTAGGTAAGGGGGTTTTCCCCCTCTCTCTCGGCCTCTTGAGCGATTTTTAAGTGCCGGCTATTATTCGCCGTCGCCGACGTCGATCAATTACGGATGCCGGAAATTTTCTTTTTCCGGGCGCGAGCGTTCGACCCGGAATAATTGATTGTTTGCCCGTGTCAGTAAGTACGTGTACGCGCATGATCGAGAGAGAAGAGAGATGCTAATGTGTTGGTATGGATCGCGAGTGCGCTGGTGTTCGTTAGCGCATGAATTATGTTCTTTGGTGTAATTTGGGAGCTGTTTGGGCTTGTTTGAGTTGGTCTTAGGATTGTACGTTGTATTAGATTAATTATTATAGATGTGTAGTAGTGTTATAACATAGGATTAAATAAAAAAGTTTGTTTGGAATATATAAAAATAAAAAGGATAAGACAAACAAATAAATAAATTTTAAGAAAGTTGTTTTCTTTTTAAATAATAATTTTTTAATGCGACTAGTAAAGTTCAAACGCGCTTCATGCGTACTATTATGTTTTTGAGGTTATGAACACTGTTTTCTTCACTATGATTTAGTTGTAATTAGTTTAAATGATTAGATACATGTTTCAAGCAAAAATTTAATGTTTTTATTCTATTTTAATTATTTAGAAGCTCTATAAATACTTGAGTTTCAAAATTCAAATCTAGTTCGTTTTTAATTCTAAAAGAAATTCAAATATTCGCGCTTTTTTCAAATAACCTATCATATCGAGTTACGATGTTTACAATGTTTTTGACGTTTCCAGCATTCTGTGCTTCAGAAGCAACCGTTTTTGTTATAAAATTTATATTAATATTTCTACACTATTTTGTTATTCATTTTCACAAAAAGCGCTAAAAACATTTGAATTGACATACTTAATAAAACCGAAAAGAATAAATATATCAATTCAAAGTACATTGGTAATATACTCGTGTTTTGTTACAGATATCGATCTATTATAGGAACGCGTTTAATCGTCCGATATAATTCAATTAAGCCGTTGTGATTGACGCGATAAGCGGGCGATGCTCTTACCTATTCTTATGAGATTGCATAAAGTATGGACGAGTATCTGTCTGTGCTTACCTAAAACATAAAAAGAGAAGAAAATTATTAGAATAGAAAAACTTTATCCGAGTCGGTATATACATATTATGTTACAGCAGTAAATTACGAAAGGGTCTTAGCAGTATATTAGCCGTATTACCAGTGACAATGACTTCATTTTAATTAGTATTGATTTATGCAGTAAGTTGCGCAACAAGCTTAGTCCCGTAAGTCACTAATAATGTAACTTTACCTCAGAACTATCCAACATTACAAGGTCAAACTATTATATTAGTTGTACTAATCTGCTCTTATGCTTCGGGCTATCGGCGAATAGTTCGAACATTTGGTTTTTCCTTTGAATACACTTAGTTATAATAGTATAAATGATATTATATATTGTATTGAAGTGCACATTTTCAATGCAACCCATTTATTTAGTAAACAGAAAAAGCTTGGAAGCTCAAAAAACATTTACAAGCTCCGAGAAATAATTTCACATGATGAGAAATAAAATTTTACTGACACAAACCTACCAACTTTTTTAACAGTTCGTTCTACAAATATAGAACAAAAATCACGAATGCATGCTTTCAACTCATATGCGAAAGACAAACGGTTAGTTCATCGAGTGTCCAGCAATTTATAACTGACACACATCAACCAATAAAATCGTAAGATTTCACATTTTTCGCCTCTACGTTCGAAATGATGAACAGAATGAGGAAATATACACACAACTTCTTCCGATTTATCTTCATGATTAACAAGTTGGTATATTTATAATAGTGTATTACTAAATAAATTCTGTTCTCATTCTCAACGAAGAACACAATCACGAAATAATCATTCAGTTAGCTACGATTATGATTTTGCGGTTATTGTCATTATCTCAGATATGTAAAGTTTGTTTTTTATTCAAACACTTTCTAAAGTTATAATTTTAATACGTCATGATTCTAGTAACTAAACCAATTGAAATTACTAAGGAAATATATATAATTCGTCAAAAATTTGTCTCTTACATTTAGAAGACTTTCTAAAACTTAAACCACACCATCACAGCCCTGTTTCCTAAGAAAAATTTTCCTAAAAAATATTCCTAAAAAGATCACACTCTTGACATAAGGCGAGTACGACGCTGAACCCGATTTCGGCATCCACTTGGCGTCGACGACACTTCCACACCTCCGAATAAATAACTCGAGCCGTCGCGCAAATTTTTCCTATGCGCTATATCGCATTGTCGGCATCTCGAGGAAGGAACCTTTGTCGAAGCCGTCGCCGCTGCTGCCAGCCTGACGGATGCGTCGGAGTGAAAAATAACGCGCGATTTCCCCCCCTTTGATTTCGAAGAGAAGGGAAAATATTGTATTTTGATGGTGTCGTAATGAGAATTTATGGGGGTTTGAGGGAGAGACGTATATAGCGGGAAAGGAGAGCTAGCGAGGCTGGAACGATGGTTCATTGTAAATATTCAAACTTTGGGAGTGTTTCTGAAAGAGGAATATATTTGGGTTTCTGCCGAGGGGGCTTGAAATAATGGCGAGGAAATCTTTTTTTATGGTCCTTGTATATACCTTTTAAGGTTTAAATTTCAACGTGAACTTTGAAGTCTTTTTCAATGTTAAGATGTCGTTGAGAGTTCAGTAGATGAATATAATTTTTCTTTTATTACAAGCTTGTATTATTTAAATCGAGAAAAATTGTTATAATATAGTATTTAGATAGATCCAATATACATAAAGTATGATAAAATTCTAAACTAAACTAAGATTAAGATAGATACAAAAATTCTGTTATGTTATTTCGAATCATAATGTCAGAAGTCGAAAGACTTGGCAAGCTTAATAGTAAACAAAATACACGCAATAACCTTTTAAAATTTCCTAGCTTTTCGTAACAATTCGTTGGAACCTCAAAGGAAAAATATCACATTAAAGCTTACACAATTCAATTTATAAAAAAAATCCATTGATACTAAAAATTGTATAACTCATAACAAATCCAAACCATAATTCACGTCCTATCTATATACAAGAAAAAAGATATGCATTATCTACCTACCCCTATAAAAAAAAAAACGATCCCGACTATTCTCATTACACGAGCATCACGTAACAAATATTCCAGTTTCACAAAAAAAAAAAAAAAATTACAACGGTCGTCAATAAATTATTTACCCTCAAGCGTTCAATCTCGACACGATATATACATAGCAGACAAAGGAATCTCTCCCTTATATAGCCTTATCTCTCTGTCGTATTACGTAATGCGCGCTAGCCGCCACCAGGGTGAAAAGATGATCTACTCCTGCGCCAGTGTACTTACGCGCGGCCAATGACTTTTTTACGCGTATACAGATGGGGGAAAAGCGCCGCGTCATACACATTTACCCCCCGAAAAAAGTCCCCCCTGCCTGCTTGCAGCTGACCTTGAATGCAAGTGCTGTGGGTAAGTTTTATCGCCGCGTTATTTTCACTTTTCGACGGGTGGATTGCGTATTTGTATAGAGTGAAGTTGTTTTCGAGTAATAAAAATCGACGAGGGAGTGATAATGTAGCGGGTGAGTAATATGATGGGTAAACAGATGATGAGGATAGTTGCTTGGGTATAATTTGGTTCTAAAGGATATAAAAACGATGATGTGATGTTTTTCGTGGTCTCACATTTAAATGTCATTTTTTTATTTCGTTTTAGTTATATATAATATCTATTGTATTTTGTATTATATATAGGATTAAATGTTTTTAAATTCAGTTTTATATTATAACAATGCATGAGGCTAGTTGCAAATTTATCTTATTTTATAGCTGGAAAAGTTGTATGTTTGATTTTTATTAAATAACCTGCAATGCAATTATATACTTAAATAAACTGACAACGAATGCTGCAGCCGGCCAGGCGCTATATCATTCGAGGTAACAGTAAAATGCCATACCAAATTACTTTTCATGCTAGACATATGTTTTGAGCGCACCCTGTATTACAACTATAATGACGTCATCATTTTGGATTTCATGACAGCTGTCTGTAAATATAACTTTTCACTCGACAATATAGATGTTTCCAAAATAAGATTCAGTATTTCGATTAACTAAAATTAACCAATTTATAACTTAATTCTTATAATGAACTGAATGTGAGAAGAATTCGACTATAACTGAAAATTAAATGTGTATATGTTATAAATAAATAACTCTCTATAAATAGTAATACAAAAGAAGAATTTAAAATATGTATTAACTCTGTGAAACGGTTAGAAAGAATCTATAAATATAATATACATCATTATAGTTAATATTGGCTTGGTATTGGACAATAAACTATTTTTGTTTAAGAATATTTTTCTTAATTAAACATTTATTAATCGACCTAAGTAATGACAATGAATGATTTCTAATAGCTTTTCCATTTTATAACTACCAACAAACAACTTTATAAAAACCAAAAATATTAATAATTCATTAAATAAATGAATCTTCCAACCCACGCAGTCAATATTCACGAAGAATTCAAATCAACAGTAATACAGAATAATAAGCCGTCTATTATACACGCACGGCATGAGCCGCGTGACTCTGTTATCAGCGCCAAGAGCGCGATTGCGCAATCGATCGACAACCTGCGGCCTCATTGGCTCGCAATATTTTAACGGCAGCGTGGCCGAGTGGTCTAAGGCGCTGGTTTTAGGCACCAGTCCGAAAGGGCGTGGGTTCGAATCCCACCGCTGTCAAATTTTTTTTTCTTGCGTATTGTAACGTGCGATTGTATGCTCCAGAAATTTCGGTATTGCGAAATAATTAAAAAATTTTTTTATTAACAATTGTTTAATTGTTTAAAATTGTATAAACGAATACTTATAAGTGGACAGTGCTTTTTGGTTTTATACGAAACAAAAATATTTAGAGGTAATAGTGATTGTTATAATTAGTAGTGATTTTAATAAGACCATGAATAAGAACTGCAATTTTTCAATTATTTTTAGGATAATGGTGTTGAAAAATTCATGAGATAAATTTGAAAAAGTATCTCAGAACATATTCAGAAAAATAATTCGTCAATAACAAGTGATCTTTTGCTTAAAATTCTGATAAAAATGTAGTATTTGCCTTTACAAGTAAACAATATGTAAAAATTATTTGATCAACTTTTAATAAAATTTTCATACTACATACTACAAAATTAAAGTTGTTCTAATGTACCTATATTTACAAATTAAAGGTAAATCAGTTAAATTGTTTGAGTACGAAAAACAAATCTCTTTTTTTATAAATAGTTCATTAAACGAATTATCCGAGACAGTAATAAAAGCTGGAAACAAGAGGAAAAATAATAATTTTGACTCTTCAACACCTCAACGGAAAGAAAAA
>JAPYZO010004773.1:23465-37342 GCA_030522905.1 Torymus flavipes | reverse complement strand
CTTTTACATGTTTTGTCGATAAAACAGGGTTAATGGTAAAGTAGGCCTGCCATTCCCCTTTGTTACCAACCAGCCGAATTTATATAGTTTTCAATTTATTTAATAAAAGATGTCATATAGTTTTGCACATTTTTTAAAATTTAATTATCAACTGTACATATAATTGCTGGGTCGGTAACACTAAACATTGCATGAAACTTATAATTTTCTCGGTCAGTAATATTCAGCATTCGACGTGGGATACTGGAATACTACATGATCGATGTGATGTCTGTAATACCGACATCAAGCTTTCAATTATTTATACAAAGAAGAAATGATATAATAAAAAACTAACGATTTTCCTAACCTCTTTCCAATAAATGTATCACCAGAAAACAAAAGAAATTTCATTCTATCACTTACTAGGTCAATAAAACATAATTTCGGACAGTAGCTAATTCCAAGTTTACCCAAAACTTAAGTTATAGAATGAACATTTTTTCACTTACAGGTGTGCAAATGGAAGTGACGGCGGCTATGATTCTTTCATTAATTGTTTATTCTTATTGAAAAAAATAATTAAAAGCGGGATGTCAGTAATGCAGAAATCGAGTCGGTATCCGACGACCTTTTATAAGGGAATTCTACATCTTATTTTTCGTTATCCTAAGTTAATCTTTGAATTTTTTAACGATTTTTATTACATTTTATTCAAAATATGTTAAAAAATAGAGGGTGACAAAGATAAGGGATGAAACTATAAAAATAAAAAAGATGCAAAGGAAATGGTAAGGTGTCGTTAACACAATTATTAACACTGTACCTTTTTTCCGTCCTACATTAAATTTTCTTTTGTATTTACAATTTTTTAAGAATGATTTTTGTTATCCACTCCTCTCTAACTTATTCTGAATAAAATGCAATTCAGTAAAATGTTTTTTTTACTCATTTGATATAAATTCAAAAGAGGTAAATTAGTTATAAATTTTAATAATGTTTATGTATTTACTAATCTTGATATTAAAGCACATTTTCTAATTTACATTTAAAATTTAATTTAATTTTTATAAAACTTATTTGATATAAATATTGTTCGCTTTATTATTAATTTTAAAGAAAATTTAACTTGAATATTCATTCCAAGTGTAAATTAATTATTCCATTTCTACAGTATGTTATATAAAATATACAAATATTGGTACATTGATTATAAGAAAGGTATGATAAGTAATGGGATAATGAAAAAAGCATTTATGGCCTTGTAACATTTCTTTATTTAAAAAATCAAGAATTCTCAGACGTTCCGACATTCGTACGAACATGTCCAGCAAATGTCTATTATTATAGCTTTAACAGATTTCCGTTTCTCGCACAAGAAAAACTATATCATTGTTTATCGCGCATACAAAATTCGCCAACGGATCACATTGTAAAGTGTATAATAATCAAATAAATACAGCGCATCGTAAAAAGAGAAACAGAGAGAAACGTGAGTACAGTTGAACGATACCAATGAGAGAAAAATAAGGCGACGCTAGTGTTTCAATCAATGCCGCATCACTTTCGAGTATTTTTTCCGAAATTCAAAAGAATTTCGATTACTATCTTTTCGTCGATCGAAACACTAGTGTTGCCGAAAAAACATAAAATTCGGAATATCCTCTCTTGATCTCACGAGAGATAAAAAAATGCATCTTGCGATGGTACGAGAAGTTGGCCGGAGAAAGAAAGAGAGAGCGAAGAAAAAGTGCGATAATAGAGAGACAAAAGTAAAAACGCGATATAGAAATGTACACAAGAAATTCTTACAATTGGCGTTTTATACATAAATTAAGTTGAGCCTCGGTCTCTCCGCATACTGGGAGTATAAGCGGAAAAAAGAAGAGTGAGGAAATGATTTAGAGGAAAAGACAGAAAACCGAGGATCGTGTCGTGCGCTTCTCGCTTTACATAATTTAAAAAATCATAATAATTAATTATTAATTAATTAATAATAGAAATAATATAATTAAAAACACGTGCAATACATAAATTAAGGTAAAATCATAAATTAAGTAAACCTGCGTAGATCTGCTGTGAATTAGCTTCCTTTGCGAAATATAAAATATCAATTATACAATTATTTACCACGTATACACGGTGTATGTGAGTGTGTGTCGTGATTCTCGCGGGAGTATGCGTATACACTATAGAATACAGACAAAAAAAAAACTGAAACAGAGAAAAAAGAAAATGTTGGCTAAAAAAACTGGCGCGCATTGTGGGGTGTGGGAGTCAGTAAAACTAATTATCCTCCTGCTTCCTTCGCGTTCTCCATACCTTTTTTTTCTTTTTTTTCGGCGCAAAGGGAACGAAAATGCAATATTTATGTTCGTAGCCTTTTGCCCTGACGGTTAGTACACGTACTCTCTTTTATACGTCATCGACGTTTATCATGGAGAACTTGAGGTGACGCTTAAGTGGTAAAAAGTAAAATGAAAAAATGGTTTCAGGACTGACCTTGCGTGTTTTATACACTTTGTTATTGTATTATTAATATTATTATTATGTAATTCAGGTGTTTCGTCCTGGCGCTTAAAAAGTATAATTGTAAGCAGAGGATATTCTCCCTTTTTCGTCTGGACTTTTTTTCTTTTTTATTTCATAATAGTAAGTATATATAAATAGTTTGTGAATGAAGGCACTGTTGTCGGTCGCAATTTTTACGATTTCGACGTACGCTTATTGTAGCATGATTTTTTTGTCTATATATTAATATTAATAATAAAATATATAGATATCAGGGTTTTGAGGCCAGCTTCATTAAATTTAATTCAGCTTATTTATTTATTTTTTCATAGAATTTTGATTGTCAGGTACTTAATGAATAAGAGAAAAAAATAAGAAGGAATTTCGAATCAAGTGAGTTTATTAAAAAAAATCAATTATTATTCAAATCTTAACACTACGAGAAGTCATTGTGTGGGTTTGTTTTTAAGGCGCTACAATAGACTTCGCCGAAATCGCGAAATCACAATCTTTTATCGCACGACAATGATAATAATAATAATGATAAAAAAAGAAAAAAATAATAATAATGATGACAAACACGAATGGGACGAAAGGCAGAGCAAAAATCCTCGCGCATCCACACGCAAGTCGCACGCACGCATATGCACATATTCGCATTCTACACTAATCAACAATTATCTTGTTCTTTTGCAAAAATACTTATAATAATACACACAACCTTGAATAATCTCAACAGCTGTTGGAGAGAGAAAGAAAGAGAAACAAGTGTACTCTTCTTGTTTTTCCTATCTCTATATATACGTATACCAGCAATATGCCGTCTCTTTCCCCTTGATTTTCTTCTATCCCACCAAGTCTCGCGCCGAATTTTTCATCATTTTGTGCAAGAAAAGCATTTCGGTAGCTCATCTCGTTTATTTTAATTTTACGTCTCGGAACGCTAAAAAAAATTTTCAACATTTGTCATGTACATCCCCGTTAATACTCAGTGAATTTAGCGTACGAATAGCTGCCGCAACAATCGCAATGAACTTCGTCATCACTTTTACGTTTGATCCTCGCATATAATCTTGATGTATACAAAAATAATACTCGACGCACAGTGTGTGTACATTAATACTTGTCGCTTTCGACAACGCAAAGCTGCAGCTCTGTGAGGGATGTATGTTATTATTATGCGACGAAAGAAAAGTCGAAAGATACGCGATCGAGTATAATTATATTAGTTTCCTCTTCTTCTTGATCAAGGCGTTTTCGCTCGGGACGGAAACGGTGCGAGCTTAACCATCATCATCTCCTTCTCCATCTCCCATCATGTACATTAATCTCTAAGTCGCGCGCGTTAATTTGAAAAGCCAAAATTAATTCATTAATATCAATATAATTACAATTAAGTAGAGCGTGGTTCTTTGTTAAGTAGCGTCGATTAAAAAAAAAGTACGGTAAAACTAGAAAAAAGGTTCGCTAAAAAAAAATTCACACCCGAGAACATTCGCTAAAACCATGATTATGGAATACTGACAATGAGTAAGAGAACGAAATCTACTTCGTTTCGTACAATAATAAAAAAAGCCTCGGTTGCGCCCTTTGTGTCTGTGTGTGGGTTTATCGGAAATTAGCGTCGTAGCTAATCTCGCCTCACATATATAGCTGCCCCAATACAAAGTATTTTCATTATAATCAGAGAGAGCGTTATTTTCACTGTGACAGCAATTTTCTTTTTCTTTTTTTCTGTTAACTCATCACGCGCGCACTTCAACTGGATCATCATACTTTCTTTATAATGCCATTGTCATACTCGCCTTGCCTTTTAGCAATAATAATTCTATCTTTATATAATCTATATATATAATTCATTATCTATACACGTATATTCGATAACAAAATAGCAATACGCGGGTCAGTTTCTCTTTTTTTTTAATCCTTTCAAATCGCAGTGGTTACAAAAATATTTTTCATAGCGTTGTATATCATTAGATATATCTTAGAGAGCTTTCAAAATTAACAATGCTCATCGATTGTTCATACATGGTTATGCGCATAATAATTGTTATATTTACAGGTATAATAAGGCGACAAGAGTCTAGTCTTTCGTCCGCCTCAGTAATTTGTGTTGAAGTGTAAGTGTCTTCGCGTGTGTATGTGTAAAAAAAGTCGAATGGTGACAACGAAGAGGGTGAACAACGAACGAGTAAGTGTAATAATAATTTAAAAAAAAAAAAGAAAAAAATGCTTACGATTGTATGTACGTATCCAATGCTTTTGACGAAATGTATAGCCTTCGTTTCGCGTACGAGTATCACGAGTGCAAATATTGCCGGACTTTTTTTTGAGAAACAAAAAGATCAATACTTTCATTTATAATACAGATTGTACAGCGTGATTTATAAATTAACAATTAAAAAAGCGGTATAAAACATGAGTATTTAAGTCAAGAACACGGAGAAAATCGTTTGTGGATCGTGCTGTCGCCTCCGAAATATCGAAAAGAGTTTAAGTACTAATCAAGTTTAAATTGTTAATACAAAAATTTGTTCAACAATACACAGAAATCTAAATCTAAAAAGTTTTGATATTCGTGATCCTAAATAAGTTAAAAAATTATTCATAGATTAGTTTGTTCAAATTTCTACAGTAGAGTTCTCTCCATGTGAATTTTCATCTTATAACAAAAAGATTTTACGTTGATAAAAACAATAGTAATCGATTTCGATAGATGTTTCCAATTAAATTTAAATTGATAAATAGATAAATAAATTTATACTAAAAGGTAAAGCCAATACTCGCCATTACTTCTATTATGCACAGTTGATAATTACAATTTATGAAAACAACATTCGATTACTAAAGTTTTCTCTAAAAATTGCACAATAATTTACCAAAAAAAAAGCATAAATAAAACATTGGTTACCGTTTAAAGTTAAAAAATAAAAACGTGATCACGTATTACGGCATTGACAAATAAATAGAATAAATAAATAAAAATTCGACTGTATCGTAGTGGCACGAAATATTATTGCTTTCATGAAAAACATCGATAATCTCAATATTGTTTCGAAAAATATCTCGTCTGCATCTCCAACCCGATGCTTTACTCGCTTATACCCGGACATTCCCGTAATTATGCTTTGATGTTTGGCTCGAGTAATACGCAAAATACAAAAGAGAAATAACACAAAAAAGAAAGAGAGTAAAATGCCCCGTTAATTATTGACTACTGTGTAAGTGCAGTACTTGCAGCAGGCAAACTCGTACATTGTGAGAGTATTAACTCTATTAATAATACCTAATTATACTCGCTTATCTACATAAGTTATAAGTGTAAACGCTTGTAAGGCTCATTTGATAACGACTAAAACTAGACTCCCTTTGCTGCTACTCGCATTATTTGTCACTTTGATGATTAATTAAACAAAATAAAATTGGGCATTTGTATGCAACTAAATCGCACATCGTTAAAACAGAAAATAAATAAAAAAGGGGGGGGGGTTAACATTCTCACTACGAACAAAGTTATGAAAAAAAGTAAAAGTAAAGACGAGAAAAAAGAACAAACAGAGAGAAAGAACTTTGATGCCCTTAACTAAAATAATGCTCTATGTTACAAAGTACTAAAAACTATTTTTGGCAAAGTACATTAGGTTTATGTAATACAGGGCGCATCTTTGCATTGATGCACTGGCCATTTGTTGTGTATTTATTATGCGCTATGTAAGGCGTTTTCGTTTCTATAATACCCATTCTGACTAACACCGAAAGTACAAGGCGAACTATACAAAGTCGTAAATATATATGTACGTGTGGTATGTTCCTGTTTTAACAATGATAATACTTTTATTTTCTGTTAAATTAAATCATAAAGTGACTTGAGGGCGACTAGCAGCAATGAGGCGAAATTTGTATGTTAAAAATAATTTTGTAAATAGAAAAATTTTAATACTTGTGTGCTTTCGTGAAAGATTGAAATTGACATATTTTTTAACCTGATTTTAATGTTATTTTTTCTAAATCTGCCACAGCGTAGTTGTACAGAACAAATAGAATGAAATTAAAAGCGTGAGTTTCAAACATATTCTCAGATTGTGAGAGACTAAAAAGTTTGTACCTAATTGACTTTTGGCAGTACTACTTATTATTATTTTATAATCTTTCTCTTATCGAGAAATACCTAAATTTGAAAAGACACTTGAAGCTACTTTGCATATATACAATAGATACTATTGTCATTTTATGTCGAAATATTTACTTCAAATTTCTTGCCTCAAGGGAGTTCAGGGGGTATTGTCAACGCGACATCCCTACGAACGAATATTACGACGCGGGGACAAAAACAAAATGAGATTGAGCTTTTCTTCCTTCTTAAGTACACGTAACCTTACCAACTCTAACTTCGCGTTTGATAATCCATTTCTCTTTACGTTATGCCTCGCGTTTCCCTACGAAAGTGTATATATCAAGTGTTAATCCGCGATGCTTTTTAATGCCTTTTTACTTCTTAGATTATTTTGTAAGCTTAAAAACGAACGAGAAAAAAATGTGATTGATAAGTTCAGAGAGACTGAGAGAAGTCGCGTCAGATAATACTTATTAAAAACTAGTGACGAAAATTATTCTCTTTTTGCTTTATACAGAACATAAGAACGTAACCTGTTTCTTAATCTCTGTATTTTTTGTAACGTATTATAAGAAAGTGCTTTATGTTATTCTCGTTTATAACATATTACAAATCTACATGAGTATAATATACTTATTTTCTTCACGACAGAGAAAATTTTCGACCTTACAAAACAAAATAAAAAAAAAATAACTATGAGAGATTCTCACTACGTAATACTCTACGCAATAGTATCGCTGTAAGTATTATTGTTAAGTCAGAGACCAATGAGTAAACCGTTTTTTTCCTTTTGTAATTCATTGAAGAAAGAAAAACGATAAAAAGATTAATAAAAGACAGCAAAAAGCTGAAAAATACATAAATTAAGATTATAAAAAAGATAATAATAATCGTGGCAATGAGTTATCTCCATTATTGGTAAATGTTCAGTCTCGCTGCTTGTCGACAGTAAAGGCAGCGTCTTTGTTGTTTTTGGAAAAATGCATGTTTTACAAATAAAATATAATGAAGAATCAAGTTTGTCAGACAGATCAAACTCAATCGATCAAATTAATCGTGTAAAACATGCTTTTTTCGTCCAGTGCACATATTAAAATGCCCAAAAACCGTCTGTCGAGCCGCACAGCGAAATTAATCGAAGCTTAGAGAACGAACGTTTTCTTTTTTTTTAGAGAGAAACCCCCCCCCCCCCCCCCCCCCCCCCCCCCCCCGCCCCCTTATCAGCGTCATGTTTTCTATCACTTACAAACAAGAATAAAACAGTTGACCTCCGTCGCTCCACTTCTCTATATACAACTGTTTCACTTGCAAATTACCCTCACCCACCCTTTTCGGAAAAAGAAGTATCCTCGCGATAGTATAGAAAATTTTGTATAAAAATATCCTTCGTCATTGTATCTTCTTTCTCGTATACATATCTTCATTTGTTTTGTCTTCTTCTAATCCTATGTACACTTAGAGTAACCGTCCTTTCGTTCGTTCGACCCCCTTTTTGTTTGTTTTTTTTTCCTTTTAATACTGCGACTTTGTAATAATATCAATAAAATTCCGCCGTAATCGCCGTGTCACTTTATAACGTACGCGTTGAGAGCCTCGTGTCCGGCGCATAATCCGGTGCTCGTGTATAAAAAATATGGACGCACGCGTCTTTTCTCTCGTTATATATACTCAAAGAACGTCTTCGACGCTCGTCCGTGTTGGTAATGCTATCGGCGAAGCTGCTCTTGTCCCCTGTACTGTGGCCGAGGGTCAGTGCGCCTCCTCGGCGAGCGAGGTCGCAACGAGGTTAAGCGGTAAATCATTCACATTCTCCTCGTCGTCGTGATCCATGTCTTCGTCGTATGATCGATCGTCTTCAGGTTTTACCGGCTGTAGAAAACACGAAAATGTTAAAATTAGTTTCTTTAATACTGCTTTATATAGCTTCGATAAGACTCTGTAATATAATCTTTGCTAGCACAAATTTTAGACAAAGACTAAATAAAATTAAAATCAAAAGCGATTTCCACTCACCGGTATCATGAAGGAGCCAAGTGGAATGCTGAAGTTGGGGGGTAAGGCCCCGCCCGCTGCACCGGCCACCGCGTTCGTCCTCATGGCGGCGATCATCAAGTGTGGTTGGATCTGCATGCGCAACGCTTCCAGCATGTGTGTCTTCTCTGGGTCCATCTCTTCACGAATCGCCTGCGACGGAACTAACTGAGATTTCTGGTCAAGTGCGGCTAGCTCTTGTTCCTGAGCCGATTGTGCTGCGGCGTCTCCCTTCTCTGGAGGGGACAAAATGGATGGGTTAGAATTTAATATTAAAGTTTTCAAAGGCTAATAAGTAATAATCTCGAATCTTGACAATGTCATGGTCATTTAAAATATTGCTCGTCATTTTGCATAGTTTTCACGAAATTACTCAATTCTACATTTTTAAGTAATTTCAAAAAAATTAAGAGAAATTACAAAAATTTTTAAGAAATCCAAAGAAATATATTAACTATATCAACGATCATTTTCTTTCACAAACCAAAGTTCGCTACATTCTCTGTTTTATAACAACAGACGAACATGGTCGTCGAGCACGACAATCAGCTTATAGACCAAACACCGATCGACGCGAAAGAGACAGAAAAAAAAGAAGAGCAAAACTAAGAGAGAGAAAGAAAGATAACGTACTTCGATTCCTGGCGGGCTTCTCGCCCTTGGGCCTGCGCCGTCGCGTGTGTATCGTGTCTCGGCGCATTGTAACTGGCCGATTAACCCCATGCAGTTTGAAGTACAGGCCACAAGCGTTGCAGACCATCTCGCCCTTTACGTTTCGTCTCCAGATTGTCGTGGTCATCGTGCCGCAATTCGTGCACGTCATCTCCCCCTTCTTTGTTCCGTTGTTGAGGGTCGCGTTGTTGACGCCGTTGTTGTCATTGGCCATGCCATTATTGTTATCAACTGCGGCGACTGCGTCCGCGATCTGCTGCAGATCCATCGCGGAATCCTGTTGTTCTTGCTTTAGTTGTGGCATTAGCTGCTGCTGCTGCTGCTGCAACTGTCTTTGTTGCTGCAGCTCTCGCTGTCTTTGCTGTTGCCTCTGTCGTTGCTGCTGCTGCCGGTGCTGCTGCTGTTGGCGTCTCTGCTCCTGTCTTTGCCGGTCTTGCTGCTGCCGTTGCTGCTCCTCTTGTTGGCGCTGCTGCTCATCTTGCTGTCGATGATGCTCGTCGTGATGATGCGGCGGCAGCTGCGCTTGTGACTTTGGACTGGCTGCCGACTGTTAATGGAACGGGTTTGATTAGATTTTTCTGATGAGTTAATTTTGTCTTATCTACAGTATTATAATCCATTATCGACAACAACAAAAAATGAATGGAAATGAAGTCGTCTTTTACCGGCTTTTTCCTACTTTACCGTCACGCTCGCGAGAATTTTTCAAATACTACAGATCGGCGTCTCTAAATATAAATGAATAAACTATAATTTTTAAACTATTGCATCATAGCATCACCGCTACGACGTCAGATTAACTTTTCATCTCATCATCACCATCGGTAATCACAGATCGATAAAACTCACTATATACATCACAAAAAACAACAAACACACTGAAAAAAAAAACACCAACCTCTCTTTTCGACCAAGCGGTGTAATCTTGTGCCTCGGCCTGTTCCTCCTCACCGACGACGTAGTTGAGTGGTGGGCTGACGGGCGCTTTCACGGGATAGCTCTGTTTTCTCCGACCCTTGGTCTCTTTGCGCACCGCGCCACTGCAGCCGCTACCCGGGCTCGATGGGTTGCTGTCGTTTGAGCTCTGCAAATTGTAAATGATTAACATTAATAATAATTTTATAATAAATAGAATTGTTGTGTATGTTATGGAAGTGTGTGTACATGTATGTATGTGTGAACCTTTTTGTCCAGGTCGAATCTTTGATGGAGAATCGGCCATGGCTTAACTCTGTTCATTATCTGCATTGGTTCCATATTTAAATTATTGTATATATATATTATATACACTAATATAAATATAACACAGTCATTCGAACAAACAAGACAGAAAAGGGCTAAAGCACAGCTCTTCGCAAGTCAGTCAGTCAGTCAGTCAGTCGGGTTTCCGAAAAATTTCTCTCTCTCGTTAGGTTCGTTGCCGGAGGTATGTTTGCACAGCAGCCGCCGGCCGAAGGTATATACACACTGCGACGGGGCTCCGCCAACAACTGCCGGTAGTCTTCGAATCCGAAAACCAAACAACCATCACGGACACGGCTTTACTCCCTCTCTCTTTCATTCTTCCCTCTACTATGTTATCTCCTGTCGGGAGCGGGACAAAGCTACCGGGGAGTAGAGACCCGAGCAAACTTCAAAAATTCCTCCTCCACCTTCTTCTTCCTTTGCCCGCTCATATATTTACCCAGCGCACACTGTACTCTGTTTACAGTGAAAACAAAAACGATTAGCTCGCGTATTAATTATCATCGACTGCTTCGCGTATATATATATATATTTTATTATAAATCATCGCAGCGATGTGTCGCTTGCACAACTTGGTTTCCCGGGAAACCACGCCGCACGCCTTTTTTCTCCCTCTCTCGTTTCCTCTCAAGCCCTATCATAACGAGTTCCCGATATACGAGTTTCTCTAATTCATCAATCAAGCGCGCCGGACGACGATGCGAGAGAGATAAGTTAACTCTGCGAGGTGAGGTGAGGGCATTACATATATAGATATGTGTGTCTACGTGTGTGCGTGTATATATCTGTATGCGGGGCGTGCGGCATCGGACCGGCTACTCGCTCCTTTTTTTTTTCTTCTCACGAATCGGTAACGGAATTTTTTCGGATCGCGCGCGTGTAGACGCAGCTCTTCGGTATAACCACTGATAAAGGATTATATTCAGCTATATATATACAATAAATATTTCTTCGCTACGGGAAATCAGACGTTTTTCGCCTACCGAACTCTATGTACAAGGCACGACGGCGAAGTGAGTCATGCACAATGGTTATTACGTGATCCCACGCGAAATTTTATCATGAGTCACGTGAGAGAGGCGCTTTATCAAACGTGTATCTCTTCCCGAATCGACGCGCGCGGATTCGTTATCCCTTCCACGAAAAGAGAATTACGTGTTGGTTGTCGAGAGAAAAAAAAAAACGGTGATAAAAAGCGCGGCGTGCGGGCCATGAAAATTTTAATGATACAAGATAGACGAGGATGTGTTGGATAACGATTCGACACTCGTATAAGTATATTGCCCGATGAATAATATGTCATAGATCTGTGCGCGTATGTACAAAGTTAGCTTTTTTTCACGTTGCAAATTAATAATTTACCGGTATCTTTCACCGAAACCTTAAATTTCAAAAACACAATCTCGAAGCCTCCGCGCAACTTCCTTTCCCCCATTACGCCAGCTCGCTATATATACAATCACTAAACAATCCAACTTTTCTCCATTCCCTCTCTCTAAACGAAAAACTTTCACACCTCGAACACCCCCTTCCCCGAAAAAAAAGACTACGACCACTACAACAACTACTACTACGGCGATAAACTCTCTCTCCTACCCTGTATATACGCGCGCGGGCGCGCAACAGGTGACAAGCCTGGCCTCCGCCGCTGCTGTGGCAGGTATAGCACACCAGCAGCCCGTTTATTGTTTTACTCTCCCGGAAAAGTACCGAAGCGCGCGCGTACAATGCCATCACACGGCTATATACAGGACAACCCAGGTGGCCCTCCCGCCGCGCGGACAAAGCGAATTTTCGGTAGAACGCAGGTATATGCGCGCCCGCGGACAAGAAGAAGGAAATCTTCTACTCGCCCCCGGGGGGGACAATAAGAAAGAGAAAGAGATAAGAGGATGGAGACCGGAGGGTCGCCGCTTTCTTTCTTTTATGGGCGCAAGGGAGGACCGCTTTTCGCGAAAATTCGCGCGGCAGTGAACACCTGCGTTACCTCTCCCGCGCCGAGATTTGCAGCGTCAGCGGGGAGCTGCTGCCGGTGTGTGTATAAAAGAATAAATTATGACCCCCGGGCCTCGGAGAGATTATGGCTATAATATGAAGGTTTTTACGAGAGCCGTGACATTCGGAAATACGAAAAGTAACCTTTTCCCACCTCCTATATATTTGTTTATATCCCGCAATCGGAAATTTTCCGAATCTCTCTCTATACCGAGACACATCACGTGATCCTCATCACGATGATTCAACCGCGTGCCAAATGGACTCTCTCTCGCTCGTCTAACATTCCGATTTAACGGTAAACTCTTGCGCGCGAGTGAACGAGCAAGCATATCACAGTGTGTGTGTGCCACCAGCAGCAGGAACTCTCAAATTGAAACCTCAGCGTGTCGTGCGCGAGCAAACAAGCCGATAAACATATATACAGCTACAAACTCCCGAAAGATAAGCACAACATATAAGCAACCTGCGCGCGGGCGCCTTTAGCCCCCATTTAACAACAAGAGCAAACTCCGTATATACACACGGTTGTGCTATTTGCTCTCGGCCAACATTTACCTTCCTTATCACTCGCTCTCGTATATATATATATAGAGGCACATCGAACGAGAGAAAGAGAGAGAGAGAGAGAGTAAACTCTAACCACGCGCCACCGCCGAAACTCGATCGTCGTCGTCGCGTTCTTTTTTCGAGTGAGCGAGCGACGAGAGTTAGCTAATCGCGGCGGAGCGCGGGCAGCCTGCCAGCAGCAGCAGCGAACGAACGAGCAAGAGACCGACGCGGATAATGGATAGAGAGCGGCTCGCGCGCGCGCCGAATAAGGACGAAGATAAGCCTCCCAATGAAAGCCGAGCGCGGCTGCTATAGAGTGGGGAGAGAGAGAGAGAGAGAGAGAGAGAGAGAGAGAGAGAGAGAGAGAGAGAGAGAGACAGAGAAAGAGCGATAAGACGAAGAGAGACGATGCCAGGTCAGGTGAGCAGTGTGGAGCAAGCCGCGAGAGAGCAGTAGAGTGGGAAACGTTTAAAGGGGACTACACATCGCCGAGAGAGAGAGAGAGAGAGGGGTTATCAGACTGCTGTGTGCGTTATATGCGTGTGTTATCGAAAATAAGTCGCGTTGGCCGGCGTTCAAGAGACACACACGAGCAGCTCTCCTTCTTCTTTTAGCCCCTCGCGGCAATGGGCTGATATTCGGAAACTCTCCGATATATAGCTTTATCAGCTCCCTTATATATATGCCAACTGTGAACCGCGCCTAAAGGCCCACGCTGCCGTCCTCACTGAAAGCGACGAGGGTCCCTCTCGCTCTCTCCGCGTATATATATATA
>JAPYZO010004773.1:0-23431 GCA_030522905.1 Torymus flavipes | reverse complement strand
CAGAGAGACAGACAGACAGAGGCAGCGGGTCCCACCACCTGCCCCTGCTGCAGGTAAGCGAGCGAGCAGCCAGCCGTCGCGCGCAGATAATAGATAGAAGGAGAGAGGGACGGCCGAAAAAGTCCTTTGTGATAGCCCGGCTGCTCCTGCCTGCGCCTGCGAAGGTCGGTATATAACGGCACGGCGATGCTGCTGATGGGATTTTTCGAGGGATGATGCTGGTTCGCGTAGTAAGTAAGTGTAGAAATATTGTCGAGCGGTGATTTTACGGAGTAGTGTGATAATAAACTTTTGTTGAAGCGAATAAAGGAGAGCGTCATGTAAGAGGTTGTAACTAGGCGTTATCGTAGAAAAAATATATATAGCGAGAGTCAATTAAACTATCGAAAGTAGAGCGCGAACAAAAGGCTCGTCGGTCCGTAGATATAGCCACGAACGCGATAAGCGCGGTTCCCCGAAGGGCCAGCCAGTAGGGCCCCCAGATGCACACGCGTGTGCGTGCGTATGTATATGTCCCACCTCGACGCATCACATATACGAGTAGAGCGGGGAATGGAAAAAAAGAAGCGAGAAAGCATCGACGAAGGAGCAAAGCAGCCGAAAGCGAGAGAATAAGAGTAAGAAGAAGAAGAAGAAGAAACGAAAGGAAGAGGAGAAGAACAGCGCTGCCGCTGGGCTCTGGCTGTTAACAGATGTTCCGAGATAAGTCCCCGAAAAATTTTCAAAGGATTCCCACTCTCTCCTCCGCCCTTTTTGTCGACGACGACTGCTCCCTCCTTTATCTTTCTTATACGAGCAGAGCACTCGCGTACGTTTTTCACGCTACGGGAAAAGTCTCTCTCTCTCTCTTTGCATTCACGAAGACACACTTTTGTTCGCCGTCGTCGTGGGGCGCGTCGTGATTTTTCGCTTTGTGCAGCAGCGCGCCCCCGATTTTCCGGACGCTCAGCCGAGATAGCACTGTGATGCGGAGTCTTTACTGGCGTTCGAGGAACAGCGGCATTTTTCTCGCACTGACAAGAGGGGAAGAAGGTTTTTCAGGTGGCGAGAGAGAGAGAGGTGTTTTTCCGGAGCGCGCGTATTATTACCTGGTGATTTGAATGAGAGAGAGAGAGAGAGATGGGGGGAGGGGGAGAGGGAGAGAGGTTTAAAGGTGGCTTTTGTTCGGGGGGCGGAGAGAGAACATTTCCGAGCGGATTTTAAACGATGGGTTTGCAGCGATAGATTTTTCTTTTTTTTTGGAGCGGTTTAAAAAATGATGATAAAAGTGTTCCTAAAGTTTCCAACAATAAACATAAAAAAATAGTACAGCAAAACCACGAATCCTACTATAATTGACTTTTCAAAAGTTCGGCGCGCTGAAAACTTTTGCATTATGCATGGACCACTATCCTCGTAAAAACGACAACCGCGGCAATAAAGACACCGACAAACTCTAGCGATTCGAAAATCCACCCCAATGTCCGCCGTTCGAGAAAGTGCCTCCCCACCATATATATATATATATATATATACCTGCCGGCCCCGGCTGGCGCACGTGTATATCCGTCAATATATAAACCGACGACCGTACTCACACTGTATAGCTGCGAGGGCAGGTGCTGCAGGAATTATCAGGGCAGATAAGGCCTTACCGGATGAATAGATAGCGTTTGAACAATGAGCTGGCAGAGCCGAACAGCCGAAAATCCCTCGGTTATTTACGAGAACTCGTCCGGCCACAGGTATATAACCCTTTTTTCCGCGGGAGGTTTATTATCCGGAGGGTATAAGCTTTGTGCGCTAGGTGTAGTCGCAGGGATTATATCTTTCGTCGGTGTACGACAGAGACCCCGAGATTATATGGAGAGAGAGAGGGGGTTTTTCTGTATATTGCTGATTGTGCTGGGGATAGAGAGAGAGAGAGAGAGAGAGAGAGAGAGAGAGTTTCAAGGTAACGCGCGAACGATTGTCTGGTGTGAATAGAAGAGCGACTTTTCGGGTGGGCGAGAGGGAAAAGTTCCGGGGGGGACTTTCTATATAGCGTTCGTCTTTGCGAATGGTCGCGTTTGTCTTCGTATATAAAGCGTCGAAAGAAAGGTGGCGAGAGTTGGAACCGAGCAACAGCGAGTTGTTGATAGTGCAGCAGTTACGTTTTATCGCTTCCAACTTTCGCTATCTCTCTAGTTCGACATTGTCTCACACATATATAATCTACTTTTTCTTAAATCTATAACTAAACACATAATATTTACTAGTGTTACGTGGGATTGAACCCATGACACTAGTTATAAATCACCAGCATTCGTCTCCCAACATTGACTCCTTATCCAATTGAATCCCGAGTTATCCTCACCATCACCTCCACAGGACATCACAAGGACAAAGAGCGCACTTACCGTTGTAGACGATGTCGAGGGCTTCCTGAAGGTAGGGACCATAAGACGTAACTCATTTCTCCCAATCAAAGGTCTGCAATACGATGGGAACTCTTCGAAGTCGCTCACCTTATTTCTAGTTCCATCAGGCTGCTGCTGCAGCTGGGTCTGCACTATCGATGGGTCGTGGTAGAATCGGATATGAGGTGGCGGCGGGACCCCAAAGGTCACTGAGGTCGCGACGGCTAGGGCGGCCTCCTGTTGGGCTGCTGCGGCACTTGCCGAGGCCATAGCGGCAGCCATTGCTGACTCCACCGTCGCCATGTCGATGCCGACCATGTTCCGGAGCAGGGTCTCTGCTACCACGGCACTGCTAACGCGTGCTACGTGTGATGGACTCGTGAAACCGTTGTTGCTTGGTGGCCTGGTCAGCGAGACCGGGGCGGGCTTCGCCAAGTTCTTGTCGCCGTTCGTTCGCGTGATCTCCAGGTTACGGTTGCTGTGGGGTGAAAGAAAAAGGAGTGGTTAGGGTTCGATTTTTTATTGACCTATATTCTAGGAAAGATCTGTGCATTGTCATAAAAGTCAAAATGGTGACACGTGGGCTTTTACTACTTTAATACAAGCCGTGAATGGTTAACCCTTGATAAAAAATTTCTCCTCAAATTCATGACTGATCTTTCATTTTTTCATGAATGACAGAATCGTTTGATTAAATATATGTCTTTACTTTAAAATTCAACACTAATATCATCTGTCTGACTCGAGGAAAGAACTATCTTAATGACTTTAAAACGCCATTAACTTCAGGCAGGTAAAGATGGTGTCGCCAAACTAGTCGCACATTGCACCTCATTAGAGAGCCACTCGTAATCGTTTTTTTCACTCTGCGCCATCGACCTTCACCCAACTTTCGAAGCTCATCAACGCAGATACGCATCAAAAAGACACCATCTCTCATCTGCCACCTAACAAAACAACGTATAAAATACTCACTTAGCGAGTGCTTGCCACAGTTTGGTTGTGGTATCTGGATCAGTCGGATCTGAACAATTGCTCTCTGGCGTGTCCAGCCTGTTGATAGGACTGAGACTGTTGCTTGGACTCAGTCGTTCCTTCTTCACCGACGACGTGTCCATCTCCTCTCGGGGCTCCTCTTTGATCTCAATTTTTGGCCTTTTGCTGCATGGCAACGAAACTTCGGGGCCTTTCTCCTCCTCGTTACTTCTCATGTCTTCGTCATCGTCATCAAGCCTATCCTCTATCTCAAGTCTGTCTGGATCGTCACTGTCGTTCGAGCAGGTATCGTCCTCGAGGACTGAGCAATCCTGTTGTGTGTTCTGATTCAGAAGGTGGGAACGTGTCGGCTCCTCGACTATCGTGCCCTGCAGACGATTGATATCTATTGGCTCCTCCGTTGGAGGTTTGTCGAATATGCTGTGGCTCAGTTCCATGAAGGATTTGAGAAGCTCGTTGCGCGTCTCGCCGTTTGGACCTAATTTTGTCGGCGACTCTTTGTATGCGGCCTGAAAGATAAGATTCCGGGGTTAATATGCTCGTACATTTGAATTATTGTATATTACACGTTGCATTGTTTTGATAATAATGAGGATGTTGAGATTATACCAAATAAATAAAATAACAATTTTGACCAAATAAATAAAATAACTTTTAAACTGTACGCTATTTTTGAACGCTATTCATGCATATTCCAAATTTCACGTAACAAGCCATTAAATAGAAAACGGAGAAAAAAATATTATTCAAAAACTGGAAAGTTCACGGCCGAAATAATGATAGGCGAGAGAGAGAGAGAGAGCGAGCGAGCGCGCTGCACCATACGATTATCACACGAAAACGTATATATACGCGCCGGCAGCTGTCGCTCGCCCATTACACAAGTGTATCAAGGCCCAATTCTCACCCACACACAAACACGTACCCAAACTTTGAAGAAAGTCTCCCTTCTCTTCCCCATCGTGTTTCTCCACACACGCGTCGCACGCGTTTCCTGTCATCCCATCGCGCGTCTTCGCCTCGCATCACCGATTATACTGCAGGCATATAGCAGCTCGCGGGAAATCGAGTTAATGCGCTGCGCCTCGCCGCCACCGTGCTGACACATACGCACCAACACACATACACGCGTACGTACAGAGAGGCGAGTTACGTGCGGTCGAGTCAACTCTCTTCCGAGTAATGATGCAACTGGGAATGTGCAGCATGTGCAGCAGCAGCGTACCGCGATCGCGCCGCGCCGATAAGGCCATGCGTGTATATGTGTGTGTATGTGTGTGTGCGTGTGTGTGTGTGTGTATGTATACGAGCGAGGACTTTTTTCTTTATCGAGGCGCGGTTTTTTCGCAGCCGAGGCTGTTTCCAACGCTGTTTGTCTGTGTGTGGGTATATGGTGCGGTCGGGAAATGCGCGGGTGACGCTTTTCTTGCTCGCGTCGGCGAAAAACTATATACAGCCGGTGTGTGCGAAACTGGACGTTATTGCAAAAGCTGTACATTGTAGAGTGATAAGTGCCACGCGCTCGCGCCGATTCTACAAAACTTTTTCAGGATGTGTCTTTTATTTTGCAATCTACGTTCTTATCAGATGTGAATTTTCAATCGATAGCTGATAATACACGCGAAAATATAATGATTGCTTTATTAATATAGATTATATTCCCTCTCGGCGTCACGATGCGCGCAACACGCCTACGGCCAGTTTTTTCTTCTTTTCAAGCTCGTAAATAATAATTGATGACTGCATTTCCGTTAGATGCGTCGTGTGTATATAGGCGCAGTAGCAGCTTCGCTGTGTTGTGTCTATGTGTGCACACGCGCGCGTACACAGGATTTTCTCGCGCATGAGTTAACGGGTTTCTGTATGAAAATAAACCATAGTAGTGCGGCGGCGGTGGCTGCTGCTGCTTCAGGAGACATGATGCGATGTTTGTTTTTAAAAATATATAAGTATTATATACGCTGTTTCGCACAGCTGATTAGCGATGTTTGTTGTTTGGTCGGATTAACTTTGCGACGCGGCTTCGTTTGAGTGAATAATAAAATGGGAGGCGATGTGTGCGATTTATACCGAAATAAATGTTGTTTTACGTGAAACAAAGTTAATTTTCTTTTAATATCTTTTTAAAAAATAAAATTTTTTTTTTAAATTATTATATAAAAAAATTATATTGCTATCACACAATCAAATCGAAATTCAAATACTTCAAAAAAAATGACGCACTTTTGAATATCCATTAAACTCGATCGAAACTTTTCCTTTCGGAACCACACCAGTTTCCCTATACATCCAATCACAAAACCAGGTATACACACACATAATTCGGTCCAGCGTTCGTTTCCCACTCGTCGCCCGACATACGCGCGCGCTTTTCCGCTCTCGAATCTGTCTTTCCCTCTCGTACACATTCCTCTCTCGCGTATATACGCTTACTTACTTACGCACGTGCTGCCGTGTATATAGGCGCTCTCGAAAGGCGCGCTCGCGCGTTACGTAAGGGGCGACCGCGCAAGGACTTTTTCGCCTAGTCCCTTCGAGGAGGATAATGAGCCCCGCTCTCTCGATGCCTATCTTATCTGCAACCGGCGGTGGCTTTGATGAGCGAGCGAGTGAGATCACAGGGTAATTTGTTACATTACTGCGTGGGATTGATTTTTTTTTTTTTTTGTTCTATAACCTGTGGGCGGTGATTTTGTCGGTTTCCATAAACGTACACACAGGTATATATCGCAAGTGTATTAAGTACTTCGATTTTGAAACACGACGAATATTGAGAAAGTGATCGTTAATAGCCGCGATAAAAAAGAAAAAGAATAATAATCCGCTGCTGTCGCTTTTTCATTCACGCAACGTCGGCCCATTATCACGGCGATACACGACGTTACTCATCATCTCATCCGCCTCCTCCTCCGTGTATAAATAATTAATGCTATACATATTTCAATATATACATACAAGAGAGCAGCCGCGCAGCAGCATGAATGAAACGGAAAACGCGCATGAGCGAGAGAGAGAGAGAGAGAGAGAGAGAGAGAGAGAGAAAAAAAAGGCGCGAACGCGCGGGATTAATTGAAGACGCGCGCGAGCGTATAGAATCATCGTGGTGGGGGTGAATTCGTTCCAATTATCGCGTGCGCGCGCGCTACTGATGCAGCGCCGCGCATGAATGGGCGAATATATGTGTGACGCGGATTTTTGACGAGAGAGATGCACACGCACATGATTTTTTAAAGGTACATTTTCGGTAAATATAGGTTATACGAAAAATGTGGATGATTATATTTCGCGCGACAAATATAACACACCGCCCGCTATTTTTACGCGGTGACATAGCAGTTGGCCGATTGATTAATCAATTAAATGAAAATTAATCGACGCTTGTAAAATATCGTTTTCCCGTTGCACAACGCGTCGAGAGATCGTGCGATTAGATAGCGGATTAGGTGTACTAAAATAGCCATTTTTTCACATCAGAGGCGTCGTCCGGTGACCGCGAATTTTTTCATTCGAGCGTTCGTTTAAAACACCCTGAAGCGACGCGTTGTGATTTTATTTGTAAAAGATATTATTATCGTGGTTAGGTTTTTGTCAAGTTTCATGTGTTTTTGTATGTGAGTTCGATTGATCGATACAAAAATTCGAAAATGGGTCCTAAAGTTTTATATAGAGAAAAAAAATAAGTAAAAATTAGCAAAAGTTTGGTTATATTGACCAAACTGTCAAGTACCACCCGCACTTTTTTTTTTACCAAAAATTTGGCACCTTACAAAATTTACAAAACAATTATAGTAAAACGTGCCAAAAAGTTTGGTTATAAAAATTAGTGTTTTGAGGTCAGATTTCATTTTTACAATTTTCTTTGTCTCCGTGTAGTTATCACACTAGATAATATTTTTCATATCTTTAATTATATTTTACCATCTATTGCCATTTAAGCACAGTTTACACTCTCAACATCCTCATATATCCAAAAATAAAAGAAATAATTTTTCCACGATTACTTACCAATTCTTCATTTGTGAGTTGTTTCGCGCAGTCCAGGTACCGTCTGAGCATGTGGTCTGTGTTCTTTGTGAACTTTTGAAAGCCGTAAAACAGCTCGAGCTTGTAAACGCACCTTTGGCAAATCCTAAGCGGCATCATGTCGTTAATATTCACCTCCTGAATACAGAAAGAGGGCTTGTTTAGTTTCTTTTCCAATGAACACAAAAGATAAATATTTATTAGAACATATCGTTTGTTTATTTGATATATAATAATGATGACACAAAATTGCCATGTAGAATTTGTTTTGCCTATACGAGGCGTCATTTTCTCTAATAATAATACATGAATCAGTGCGTTCGCGCTATATAACAGCACCCCCGAATTCTAGTGACATTTTGCTAGTAAATTTTTCCCCGCTAAGTATACTCTCGCAAAATATTTCAAGACACCACTTGACGTAATCTCCGTATTTAAATATCCTAATTATGTAAACCACCACCACCAACAACAACCAAAATTCCCTGCTCTCCTCTGACTTGCAAAAATCATCATCGAAACCCTCTCTCTCTCTCTCTCTCTCGTGCAATCGCTCGTGCGCTTCTCTTCGTCTCGTGTTTAACTTTAGCTTATCTCTGCGCGCCGCATGGGGTGGCGCTATTTTCGGCTACGTGCGCGCGCCGCGAGGGAGACGACGACGACGACGCTCTGTATGTGTGTGTGATACACGCGCAGCGTTCGCTTTTCTAAATCCTGCACGATGCAGCGGAAAGAGAGAGAGAGAGGGAGAGAGAGAGACGCGTCTGATTGTGCGCGTGCGACTAATCTAAGCGTCGCGCGATGTGTGCCAAGAGACATGCCGCGGCCGATTGCAAGCGGTTAGCGATGTATTGAGAGAGAGAGAGAGAGAGAGAGAGACTCTTTTTTAAACAATGTTTAAATAGGTATATTGGGTGCGTTGTTGCATTCTTACGATAACTGCATAGGTATGAAGTACATTTTTACAATGGTTGTGATAAGTTTCGAAAGAAACTTACAAACAACCACTACCTTTTTTTTACAGTTAAATTTCACTATAAAGTGGCAGTTCATTTTAGTTTCTAAAATATCGGTAGTATTTCCAATTTTGAAATATTGAATCTCCATTCTTATCCATTCTTAGAAAGTAAAATTTACTTTTTCTTTTCAAGTATAATCTCTATTATCATCTATTCTTAAAAAGAATTTACTTTTAATTTTTTTTGTTAAAGTAGAATCTACATTGTTTAAAAGTAGAATTTCCATTTTTGGAAAAATAAAATTATCACTGCACTACTTCAGTTGATTTTTTGTTTTATTTTTTCCGTGCATAAAACAATTATAACAAGTAATAAAAGTAGCAGGAAGTCCAGCCTTGCGAACCCAATCTTTTGTACCCCATCGCACACAAGACTCCACAGTCGAAAGCATTTTACCCACACTACACTCCGAGTCTCGGCAGCAGCGAATGAAATCAAAGCCAGATGAGCGCGCGGAGAGCTATGTGAATGAACGCGAAAACGGGGCAACACACTCCCGCGCCTATATACAGAGCTGCGCGCGCGCTCTTAACACACAACTTCTCTTCGGGCAACCGAAAAAAAACGCGAGATCGCGAGAGCGTGTGTACAGTACTACACCATGTACCAGCGATCGATTACGATTTTGCACATACTATACAAAACGAAAGCCCGACGACGACGACTTTCACGTCAAAGCGGCCGTTTCCTTATCAACGCGCAAAGTTGTATAGAGAGAGAGAGACAGGTTTTGCTCGTGTGTGTATATATATACACAGCATCGGAGAGGCAGTTTTCGCGGAGAATATATATTATGTGATTTAGGAGTGTGTCTACGTGCGCGGTGTCACGCCGCGATGAGGAGGAGCAAACATCAAACGTAATTCGTCCGGTTAAAAGCGGACACACACTCGTGTGTGATAAGAATCGAACCGTTCAGTTCCTTTGTAAAGGACAATCATAAATTCGCAGTAGTATATCGCGTACTCGCACACACAGCTTAGAGAGAGAGAGACATTATTGCCACACAACCGCGAGCGGAACAACGGCGGGAGCGCCTGTAGGTATATAGGAAGCTCGTTGCGAAACTTGGTGTCGCGCGCGCATTCTCAAACGAAATCCGACGCGCTCGCATAAAAGTACTTTATCAACGCTTTATATACATACTGTATATATATATAGAATACGGTGTTACAAAAACTTTTTTTTCTGGGTAGTGAGCGGCGGGGTTGCCAAACTACGCGATGCTGCTGCTGCGCTTGTGTATAATTAGAATACGCGAGGCTCTTCTTGTGTGATAAAGGGCCGCGAGATATGGGTTATACGGGAAAGTTTTACTATATAGGAGTATGTGTGTGTGTGTGTGTGTGTGTGTGTGTGTAATTGCAGCTGCAGCTGACGAAACGCGCGCGTGCGCGACGGGACGGTGATCAATTATGACGCCCACGCGCCGGAGAGAAGTCGGAGAGAGATGAACGGAATAATCAGCGAAACCTTGGCTTCTATTATTAAGTATTTATCAATAACTTGCGGGTCGCAAAGGTGTATTACGGTTTTATCCATCGCCGGAGCTGTGTGTGTGTGTGAGTTATAATTTATCTGTATGTGGGAAATTTTGTAGTATATATACTTTTTACTTTGGATGAATGCGATAAGATATACTAAACAATTATAATGTTTTATATAGCGCCACTGCGGTTGTATTATAATTACATTAACGTTTACAAACACCTTATGCAGTTGCATTTACCATAGTTATATAGTTTGAAATACACAAACCGTATCACACATATATTTCTTTCTCAATGAACAGTCCCCACCCGCGCTATAAATAACCATGCCTCTCTCTCTCCCATTCTTATACACCGGGGCAACATGAACACCCCATATATACGCATCCACCACCATCGCTATATATTACCCCACCGACATTCAATTCCCCGCTATCGTTATCACACCGCCCACCTCCATATATGTATCTATTCCCGTCCGCACCTATCCCGCTCTCCTCGGCGTGTGTTATCATCGTTATTTTTACCTCCCACCTATGATAAAAGCCTCTTATATGCTGCTACCTACTCTCGAAAAAGAAAGTGAGCAGCATGAGTGGCGCGCAGCACAAAGACAATGAGGAGAGGGGACGACGACGACGACGACGCGTGAAACCTGATAAGAGGGGCCTGCCAAATAAGGAGCTCTCCCTCTCGCGGCTTCCCCTCCTACGCGCTGCGAGAAAGAGCGTCGAGTGAGGCTGGCTGTACGCGCCTTTATTATCGCTACGCGTAGACGACGACGATGATGATGGTGAGGATTATTAGCCGATGCTCGAGGTACAATGGGAGTAGTGGTTTTTGGTTACATGAATGTCGTTCTATAGGATATATTATGGGAAGTGAAAGTGTTATTACCAAGGCGATATAAAACACACACATCACTCGCGCGGGACTTTTCCCGTATTTTTTTATCATCGGCCTATATGAGAAAGGTCGCGTATGTGTCTGTAATAAACTATATACCCGCGCAGGATCATGACGACATTGTCGACGAACAAAACGCGAGAGAGAGCGAGAGAACGATAAACCGGCGACACGAACGACATGTATAACATAACGATCGATTTGTGGATTTCGGAGCGTGCGTGTACGTGATTCATAGCGATGATGCAAGCTATAAACGTCGCAGTTGTGCCCTCCCCAATCTACACCGCGAATCCTCGTTTGATAATTCTCTCTACGTGTACTACTACTATAGCGCGGACGCGCGCGGATTAACATGGCCGTATCGAGCGAGAGAACCAACGGTCGCGCAACAGCTGATTCATCGGCAGAGAGTAGGTTTTCTTCGAAAAAACCGCGTGGGCCGGGGTTATCATTATTCATGCGAGAGCGAGAGAGCTATTGTGAGATACATCCGATCGACGCTTTTATATGGACATGGCGTTATCATTGCGAGAGTACAACAAAAAAAAAGGACGAAATTTTACGTAAGGTGTTTTGTCCAATTATATAGCGATCTTATTATTATTATTATCACACTTTTCACGGTGTTGCATCAGAGAAGGGACGAATCGGTAAAGTGATATAGATAACGAAATCTTTTTCAATTCTCCCACTCATTATCATAAACAATACAAACCGCGGGAGAATTCGAGAGCAATCGCTATACGTGCTCTCTCTCTCTCGTTACGTAATGCGAGCGAGCGCGAGCGCGTTCTTTTTTATCTGGCCGTCTAAAATATTCAAATTCCGCAGCGAGCGGCGGGCGACTTCCTTTCTAATCGCTCAATTTCCAGCGCGCGCATGACTGTGTAGCAGGTATATATATGTTGTTTGGATGCCGCGAGTGAGTTACGATCGTTTAAGGGTAAAATGGTATATTTTATATATAGCGACTTTCATTGATTAAGAACCTGGCTTCTTTGATAGAAAAAGATTGTTTTCGTAAATTTAAATACTGCAAATCGCCATTATACGCCATATACAACCAACCATAACAACATATACACACAAAAAAACTAATACACGCTCCTTTCTAAATATCCTCTCCGCGCGCATTACTCCATCGGCTTAGCTTTTAGTGTTTTATCATCACCATCATCATCACCGCGCGACGTCACCATCGCGCGCGGCTCTCTCGCTAAATACATCGCAGCAGCAGCAGCAGCAAGCTCACCCACTACTACGCACAAAGAAAAAAAACAACACAACACAACCTCCTCCTCCCACGCGCCATCATCACGGGAACTTTGGAAAGGCGCTCTCTCGCTCGCTCGCCAATGAAAAGAAGCGGCTTATCAGTGGCGTTCTATAAAGAAGCCCGAGGCGCTCACACGTATATAGAGAGAGGGAACGGGCTTATCTCGCGGGCACATCTCTCCCGTGTGCCAAACTTTCTCTCTCTCCCGCGTGTCGCCGCAGCCGTTCTCGAAGTAGGAAGGAGAGCGGCGGCGGCAGCAGCAGCGTCTTTGTGCGAGAGAGTCGTGAACGTATAAGGGCTTTTGCGAGAGGAGAGTGTATATAGGTGGGGAGTATACAGTGTAGAATTCGGAATAAAACGATAACAGCGGTGAACGAAACAAAGTTATAAAGCGCCGATATCGCATGTTGTTGTATATATAGAGAGAGAGAGAGAGAGAGAGAGAGAGAGCACAGCCCGCGCGCGTGCGTCTATAGTTTCTTATAGGGAAAAATAATATATAGTATCTGCGCAAGCAAGCAAGCAAGCGGGTATATATATAACTGTATCGAAAGGCAGCGGGCGCAGATATATATACTATCGGCGGTCGCGGAGAGCTGCTCGGTTCTTTTTCCATAGCCCCGAAGTTTGGCGAACGTATAGAAGAAAATGATGGTATATTGATTTAATTTTTGCTATATTGATAGCCATAATTAGATAATAATAATGAAAAAATCGGAGGCAGAGCCGACCGCGGTTGCTTTATTATGGCGATAAAGGTAAATTATTGCCGATAAATTTTCCGCGCGCAGCGGTGTACAACCGCAAAAACTATCAATCATTGTTATGTATACAGCGCGAGCTTCGTTGTTGTTATTGGTTGTTATCAGTGGGGAACACTACTACATCAAACCGAAATGCCGAGCTCTCGAGTCGTTTATTTTTCGACCGGTGTGCGTGCGTGTGTGTGGAGGAGAAGAAGGAGAGAGAGAGAGAGAAGAAAACGAACCGACGAAAGGATAAAAAATAAGGAGGAAGGAGAAGGATGAAGAATGGGAATGATAATGAGGACGAAGAGAGGGGGAGAGAGAGAAACGAATTAAAGAGAAAGGCCGCAAAGCGAGAAAAAAGGTCTCTCTCTCTCTCTCTCCTTTATCAATTCTCGTTTTAACCCTTCGCTCTTTCTCTCTCCCCTCCTTCTCTCTCATTGTTCTCCCGCGGCGGTTTTTTTGCGGACGGGAGGAGAGAAGGAGGGAGAGAGAGAACGAGAGGATCAAAGGAGGCAGAATTTCGCCAAACTTCCGGTTGAGTTTCGCGGGCGCGCGCACGAAACTCTTTTATCATGCTATATGTTACACGGCCTACCTACCTGTGCCTGCCCGCGTGAGATGAGAAATTTATATTTTGAATAATATTTCTTTGCGCGCGATCGAAGCGATATGCTGATTTTGCGATTAGAAAATGAAAGTGGACGGCGCACGGACGATAAGGAAGTATTGGAAGTTTTAGAATGATAAATATACATTACACACGATTATCAATCGTATACACCGAATTTATAATGTTTTCAAGCAAAACAGAACCCGGTTCCCATACAATATCGATCGTTACTCACGTATTACCGATCGGCGATTTTTTCCAAACTATACTGTTTTGGTTTCGGAGAAACCAGCTTTAAAAAAATGACTAAGCACAAGCGCGTGCCTCTCGTACACTCACAGAGAGAAAGTAGGATCGTTGGAAAAAAAAACTCGAGCGTATATATGACGCAACGTAAAATTCGCCGCTGCCGCTCCAATTCGAGCTGCTCTCGCTGTGCCGGCTTATCGATACACACATGTGGTTATCAATCGCTGCAGGGCTGCTGCGCCGCTACCTTTCACTCGAATTCCGAGGGAAAAAAAAGAGGACGCGAGGGTGGATTATTATCGTCCCGTGTCGGATGTCCCTGGATTTCCCGTCATATATAGGTTCCGATTACAGGGAGAGAAGAGAGAGGGGGAGAGAGCCATGGTCAGTAGCGCAGCTCTCGCGCTTGGATTACCGTAACGGCTACCAAATTTAAAAAGCGATGAATTATTAATATATACAGGCGAGCCGAGCGAGCGAGAGCGGCGCAACGTTATTTTAAACGGCGCTTTTAAATCTCGATATATTTTAGAGAAATCTCTCGTGAACTCGTAAATTTTCTTCTTTCGGCACATGACTAAGTGTGTGTATTATATAGGGGGAATTGTTGCGGTATATATAGTGGTGTTTCAATTAGTGGTACTTGCGTATGTAAATTATTGTGATTGATTTTAATTTACAGGGTAGTCATACGTGTGCAGCATATGAATGGTTGTGTACGTAAACACACTTTTTTGAATTTTAAACTATCATTTTTTCAGAAAAAGTAGGTAAAAAACTCATTGTTACCTTGTACATTCTTATCACGAAATCATTTTTCTCGGAGTGTGTCCCGTGAATTCGAAGAATCGTCATGTACGGACCAACAAAACCCATCGATACGAAGCGATCCCAAGACAACGGAGAATACCGAAAAATCAGTCTCACACACACGTACAAAAAAAAAAAAAAAATAAAAGCCGAACCATCCCTAAAACTACCCCGAGTCGTCGTCGCTCTGGCTTTTTAACAATACGCCGGGGCAGATAACGACGCCTCGTAAAAGGGACAGGAAAGCGGCTATATACACACACACGCGCGCGCGTTCGCTCGCTGCTCCCGCAGATGTTGCACCGGATGAAACTCGGTGGAATTCGAGGAGGGAAAAAAGGGGAGGAGAGAGAGAGGGGGGCAGCGGCTGCGTCTGTCTGAAATATTTTTGGAGGCACGCGCGAGAGCGGCGAAGGGCAGCACGCGCGTGATAAAAGAGAGGCGACCGAAGAAGAAGAAGAAGAAGAAAATGGGGGATATATATATACGTGTAAATGTGTAAGATAAGAGCGATGTTAGTAGCGACTAATTGGTAATTTGTCCGATAGCGATGGTCGATTGGACGAGGAAACGATCGGTTAATACTTAATTCGCATGCGAATCACTGTTGTACATAATATAATATTAATATATAAACGGCGGTTATCAGCTCGCGTATCGTCGAGTTTTCCGGCAAAAGATGTACGCGCTGTACAGTTCCGTAAACAAACACAGTGCTGGGATATGTAACAGAATGAAAACAACGCGATTTACATACTAAAGAGAGAGAAGCTCTTATCACCGAGCAACAAGAAAAAAAATCAATCAACCCTGTGCGACCGTCGCGAATATAACGAAACAGATACACACTTATATATGTACATACATAAGCGTACATGTCTGCTGACTGACCTACATTCCTTATCGCGCGGTTCTCACTCGCGAGCGACCCCCGACTTTTTCTCTCAATGACTCCGTTTTCGACAAAGCGATCGCGGGGTACTTATAAACAGTGCATTTTTTTCGAAGGATCGATTATAGGTTTATATACAGTTTATATACAGGACGGAGAGAGAGACGCGCAGCTGAGCGAGTCCAAAACATAACCTGCAAAGCGAGCGAGCGCAAGAATTGCGCGTGTTTTCGTCCTAGTTTCCCCTCTGCGCGAATCGTGCCAACGATCTGTATGATATAGAAAGAGTTTCGAGAACCTCGGCAAATTCGGTTCGAAATAGGAGCCCGGTTCCCCCGAATCCAGCTCCTTTTCCAGCCCATCTAGGATACACACACACATACACATATATACATAGAAACGGAGAGCCCAATAATTCCGAAGTCTCTCGCGTTCTCACGGCTATCAGATGATAACGACTCGCCGTGACTCACACGCGCTGCTACTACTACTACAACACAAACCCCCTCCCACGCAGGCTGGAGAAATCCTTCGAAGCCTATGGTCCTGATCACCTGGTGATATATACATCCGTCGTCCTAACCTCAACGTCTCCCCCGTCGTCGTCAAAATACAATATATATACGCGAGAGTGGGAGATTTTAAAAGGAAACAAACAAATGGCACGCATATGCATGTATGTATATATATAACGATATAGCAAAGAATACTTACGACGAGCTCGAGGCAGCTGTCCATTTTCTCCATAATTTTACACGATTTGCTCTCCGGGTCTAATACGGACAGCCTGGTGCCGTCCGTGGAGAGACAGAGCCGGCAGATATCGTAGAACTTGGCCGGTAGATCAATCATCCTTGCGTTCTCTGTTGTTCTGTTGTTGCTGCTATAAGCCGCGGCGGCTCCACTAGCTGTCAGTATCGTCTCGACGACGATGGCCACGTCGCCGTCGTCTTCCTCGACCTCGTCGTCGTGCTGTTACTCCTCCTCCTCCACCTCGCCGCAGCACAGCCGCACATGTACGTGGGTGTCGCGCACGAGCGAACGGCCGAGCGACTATACGAGTAAGAGAAGCGAGAGCAAGCGAAAGAGCGTAGGTGGCCCTTTTCTAGGTTATAGAGGCCTCTCCTCTCCTCTGCTACGCTGCTGCTTCGACACACTCTCGGCGCGCGTGCGTGCGACACTATTCGCACACAACTACTACTTTATATATATATATATATATATATACCTATACTACTACTGGCTTGTATATATACTACTCTACCTTTGCCCGCACGCGAGTTAACACACTCATGCACGCGGTAGGATTATAATCACTGCACCACAACGACGACGCCGCTGCATCTCTCGCGAGCGCGCGCGTCCGTTATCTCTCTCTCTTTCTTCCTTGGCTGCTGCTGCTAGCTGGCTCCTCGTACTTATGTACGTTGCTGCTGCTGCTGCTCTCTCGCTGTGGCACAAAGAGAACGCGCACTTCGCGATCGGCCCGACGTGATAACACACAGTGTGTACGGGAGTGCGCGGGTGTATATGTATATATATGTACGTGTGCTACGCAGACAACATCAAGTGTAAATGTGTGTCTCGTATATATGTAACGTAGTGTGTCTGTCTGTTTGTTTGTGTGTGTACAAGGTACGTGTGCGACCCGACGCGCACGGAGCCGAGGCTGAGACTGACGAATAGAATGTGTGCGAGAGTGAGGCACTGTTAGCCGCCGCAGAGATAGGCACGCATGCAGGAGTATAGGGAACGCCCACGTGCCACGTTATTGGCCGGTTGAGTGGAGTGGGGGTACAGGAGAGATTGCTCCGAAAGTTTAGGGCTCAATGCGCCTGCGCAGAGATAGAGTTCCGACGTAATGGTCGAGCGGGAATATTTTGAATTACAATTCAGATGAGATATATTTTGGAAATTGATCTGTTAAGTTTCTAGAAGGTTTGTCGAGTACGAGAGGGGATGAGTCTTTTTCCATTATTGAATTTTTGAGAGTTTCATGCTCTGGATATTGTTGTTAATCAAGTTATTTTTAATAAACATACTTATCACTCTAAACGTAAAAAAGTGAAAATTCATCCCACCTCAATAGTTAAAACTCGTGCACTTATGAAATAGTGAATATGCATTGCGAAATAGTCAAATCTACTATTTTCGTAGTGTATATTAACTTTTTTTAAATATAGTTAAATTTTGCTAGTTAAAAAAAGTTAATATACACTACTAAATTAGTAGATTTGACTATTTCGCAATGCATATTCACTATTTCATAAGTGCACGAGTTTTAACTATTGAGGTGGGATGAATTTTCATTCTTTTACGTTTACAGAGAGATACTCGATTCCACTCGAGTCAAACTATGATTGGTCGGGTACGCGTAGTTTGGATACGCACTGTAGATACTCCCTTAAAATCCAGGGCTGTTCGAAAGATAAAAAACTTGTCCACACGTCGACCGTCAGGTCGTTAATGGTGCACTAAGTACCTCGTCGATGACTATTGGCACCCGTGCGTCTATCTCATTTTCCACCGACGCCTCGTTAAGTAGGTACTGGCGCGCCAGTATAGCTTTAACGAGTGATCCCCGGATGTCAATATTTCGGTGGCCACATAATGATGCCATGCTAATGCGTTACGGCTGATGCAAATTATTGCTTAGTATTTTAGTGCGTAGGAAAATCATTTTGAATTGTTTGAATTTTTTGTTATTTTCGTATAGCGTCCCTTGAGACTTTGACTCAAGTAGAATATTTGTTAGATCCATAATGGTATAAATCTTTATAAATATTTTTACGTCTACATAATTACAAATTTTTCTATGTAGAGAAATTATACTTCACCTTATATAATTATTAATCAACATCAATATTGTTTGAGATTTCTTACTTAAAAGTAAATTTCATAAACTACTAATGTAAAGCAGACGACGCTTGCCATCGACATCAGCTATGGAACGTGTAAAAACAATTGCAAAACAATATATCAATATCTAAACAGCGCTCGCTTAAAAAAACAGCGCGAAACTGATAATGTATCTACGATCCAATTGGCCGAGCGATAGCGTCAGTTCTCGACCAATCGCGTCTCGCGTCTCAGCTGGTAAGCTTGGGCGTCGGGTCTCTAGAATCTGAGGTAATTTACCGTCTCGAATAAGGTAAGAATACGGCGTATATATCACAGCTGCGTTGATTTCCCATTGGTTATCGTTTAGTGGAGTGTTAAATTTATTTATTTCTAAATATAATTAAATTTATTTATTTGTAATGTTGAATTAGACAAATTTTTTTAGCAGTTTTTTTTTAATGTAAGCAGTTTGGAGAAAGCATCTTATTCTCATGCCTATATATGTGCAAGTTCAGCAAAATCTGCGACGAAACCAGGGGTGTGTTCCATTACTACTGCCAGCAGCTTCTGTCCTTGTCTAACACATTTGATGCGTATGGCGCAATCATTCTCACTCTGCTTGCTGCCGGCGATTCGGAGCCAGCCCCGAAATGTGGTTTTCAAATTTTATTTTTGAGCATACCTACCAGACCTGGTTTTCTAATTCTTTGTAGTATATATATGAGAAATTCGTGGTTGAACGGGGTCCATCCAATGGTACACCTTTTCTAGAACAACTTCTTGCTTTTTAAGAAAATGTCAAAAAAAGCTCTTCTCTTAAAACCTCAGCCATTTAGCCCAGAAACGATCTACTCAAAGTTTCAAAAAAGAAATTAAAAATAGAAAGGAAGAGCTTTAATTCCTTTTTGAAAATTAAAAAATTTTGATTCCTTCAAAAGTTATAAGAGTTTGAAGTTGAACGACGAAAAGGTATAAAAGTCGGCGCTGTGAATTCCTGCGATTTTTTGCATTTTCGAAATCAAGCTTCAAACCCTCGTAACTTTTGAAGGAACCAACATTTTTCAATTGAAAAAAAAACAAAAAAAAACTAAAGCTCTTTTTTTTAGTTTTAATTTCTTTTTTGAAACTTTGAGTAGATTGTTTCTGGTCTAAATGGCTAAGGTTTGAAGAGAAGAGCTTTTTGTGTCATTTTCTTAAAAAGTAAGAAGTTGTTCTAGAAAAAGTATACCATTCTATGGACGCTGAACAACCACGAATTTCTCTTATATATACTAAGTCTTTGCCAAAAGTTAGTTCTTCGCGTTAGAACTGCGATAAATAATTATATAGAATAGTTAACTATTTTTCCGTCCAGTACATCTGGGCAGAAATGCAATCCGAATATTATAAGATTTCAAAATCAGGAATCGAAGGAAAATTAACAAAGTTTCATTATTTTTTATTATTGCATACAACAAAGTAAACTTTGTCAATTTTGTTCTGATATCTGATTGGTAAAACTTATAATATTCGGATTGCATTTCTACACATATGTATTGGCCGGAAAAATCGTATCAAACTATATATTTCATATAATTATGTATCGAAGTTTTAACGCTAAAAGCTAACTTTTGGCACGGACTATGCCTCATACGCCAATTGCGAATAAGCGCATATATTGATTACAAACGTTGATTTATTAATAATATTGATAACCGAATATACACGATAGAATATTGCATTACACGAAGAACATATATAGCGCAACAGTGATTCTACAACATAATACGAACAATAATTACGTGTATTATTACAATTTTGAGTAAATAATAACATTTGCCATATCGACTATCATTCAACAAACATAGCAAAGCAACGTTCAAACCCGTACCCCTGGCATAAACATATACGCGCATTTTCCTAAAAATGCACTGACGCGCGCCGCACGGCGCCGACTTTGCATGCCTCTATAGCCAGTAGCTTCTATCACCCTCTGGAAGGCGCGCGTCTCTGTCCCCTTAATCCCACCTTAGCCTTAACAGTCCGCATCGGGGTCTTACGGCAATCTGTAATAAACATTTACGACGTCTCTTTCTCTCTCGTAAACCCATCGTGCACGCATTTACACTTGCCCGGAAAATCCCTGACCCTCTTCCGCGTTCGATAGATAGCCATCTCTGCCTCTCTCTCTTTCTCGGTTCGCCTCTGTTAAAGGTGTGGGCGCAGATGGGGCTGTATGTATGCGGCATTATCCGGGTAATGCTCAGGTATACGCGAGTGTCTTTAAGAGTTTATTGTACATGCGTATACCTGAAAACGTTGACAATTATTATGGGGCTGGCCGCTGAACGCGTCATGTGATTGGGAAATTGCTCTCGGCACGCGGGGGGTATTTCCCGGGAAAGGAAAGTTTTGAAGGGAGGCTGTAATATCTCTGCTGTTAAGAGAGTTAAGGCAGCTCGTGACCAAAAGTGGTTCCCAACCGTCTTTTTTTTGTTCTATAAACGTCGAAACGTAAATAAATTTTTTCCATGCGTTTTAAATATATTGTTGTTTGTTGTGTATTCGATTTCTATATCAATATTTTTGTTATTTATTAAAACGTCTGTTACTATCAAGTTAAAAACCGGAATCGCGTTTTAATAAAGCTTGGAACTTTAGTATCTCTATTTTGGAAAGTCAGAATGATTTGAAATTTCGTACACTTATTTGTACTATTATGATAAACAGGTGTATCAATTTTCGCGAAGATTCTAGGACGACGCGTTTTGAGATAAACTACCTTAATTTATTAAGGTGTACCTAGATAGGTGGGCTGAAGATTTGTCGTTAAGTTTTTGGATATAGTGACTATTGCTAAAATTGAAATGCACAAATGTGCCGTGAAAAGAAAGTGTTTTATTATTTTTCGACAAAAGCGATGATCGACAACGAGGATATTTTTGGTTGAAGCGTTTGTTCGTGAATCGCCAATTTTGCATTCAATTTCGATTTTAAACGGTTATTTTGTTTGTTTGCCTGCAAAATTATCTCATAGTATAATTACAAGATATTGAATAAATACGAATGAAATGTAATTGTTTATAAATTGATGTAAACTGTAGTCAAAAATAAATGATTGAATGTGGTTGTTGGTGAAAAAATCGCTCTAAAATAATTTTGCTCACGCTGAACGAACTGAATTTTACGATGATATGATTATTCTAGCAGTTCAACGAGCTAGTTGCACTGTTACGTACAACAACAAACATCGATGAATATTCCTACTAGCTTCAATTCAGACCTAGCTGCTTTATGCCGACTACTGGGAATTAAAGAGGTGGATATTAAAGGGAACTATATTGATTTCGCAAGATAAATATATCTGTACTAGAATTGTAAAAATTGATAACTCTATAGATCTGTGCGTTCATAAAATTTTTCGCGTGGGCTGATTCATGAATAATTCATTTTGAGTATATGATTATCTCATAATTTTCACCATGCGAAGATGTAAGACAACAATATTTCAAAATAAACAAAATATACTTTTAAATATTATTGTAACTTTAAAATCGAAATTCAATAAATAATAAAAACATATAAGTACAGGTTCAGAAAGTGCCTTTTTTCTCATTTAAAAATAATCTTAATTTTTCTAAAAGATACTTTTTCGCTGCATAAAATTTATTTTAAAATCATTGCACAATTAATTGCATTTATTTATTTATTTTAATTTATTTAAAATTATATTTTTCATTTATCAATGCTGCTGTTTCGCAATGTATCGGATAAATCGAATGACTTATCTTCTTACAGTGGCACGACTACTACCTGCAGTAATGTATAAAATAAAAGGCTCGTAAATGGGCAGTATGGTAAGGATAATATTTATGCATTAATATGAAAAGTACGGAACAGATTAATGTGAGAGTATATTAACATGTAATACGTATATATAATTTGTTATTAATAAGAAGCAGGGTTTAGCTTGAATATTTTAATGAAAAATTTTAATATTTTTAATTTAAATTTTTAACATTAAAATTTTAGTGAGAAATAAATTGTTTGTTATAATGAATGTTTTGATGATGAAATTGATTTTTCAGAGATTATTTTTCATATTTTGTGAAACGTAATCCGCTTAATAATAATGTGTTTGAATAATTCATCATAAAATTGATAATTGAATAAATTGTTTTATAAAATCGACCTGGATTATTTACTATATATGGATTACCAATGATGAGTTCAATAAATATTTTCTGGTATTCTAAACTTATGAATTAATATATGTTAAATAATGGGCGTTGATAATACTAAAAGCCTTATATTGCGTTCACATATAGGAAGCTTTGCAACAGAGAAAAAAAAAATTTCGAAAAAACACGTTACAAATTAAGTATGTAGCTATACTTACTAATGTAAAATAAATTGGGCCGTAACACATATTTTGCATTTTTATCCTATATTTAGAATTTGTGTAATTGTTTGTTGAACTAGCTAAAACACACGATTAGTTCGACGCATTCCTTCATAAACTTCGAAGATATTTGAAGTACTTTAAATAAAATTTGACAATTGATATTTCAGATACTTGAAATAGAATCGCTTGATTGATTATCGATAATCAATTGAATGAAATAATAAATGAAGTTTGAAGAAGCTAAGTGCAAATGAATTTATAACCGCAGTTTTGTTTCCATCTTTGCGATGTCAAGAACATTAGTCACTTATTAATTAGATGGTTATCAATAATGGATACGCATTACTAATAGTATACCAGATTTTTTGTGATTCTAAAATAGAAGTCTTGCATGAATATGTATGTCAATCAGTGAAAAATTTCGATACTGGTAATACATATTGACATCGTTCGAGTAGCAGATGTTAAATTTATCTTTAAAAAATTATAAATATTAATAATTCAAAAATACGAATTAGCGAACTATTTTTTAGTATTTCGTTTTTAATGAACAAATAAGGGGCTTTTGTATCTTCAAAATTAATTTTTATATTTAAACTTTCATAAATAAACGTCACACATATCTGAAACAGAATTAATATTTATTATTTTACAGGGGGCTGCAAAGTGAAATGGGATACTTCATTATGAACTTTACGAGTAGGCAGTAACATTGATGACAACGATAAGAGGGAATAAGATTCTATTTCGCGTCGATGCGCTGAAAAAAGGTTCTATTTCGGCGACGCGTTGAAAATTGTCCTAT